>JAQGAZ010001129.1:0-36121 GCA_034692225.1 Polydesmus complanatus | reverse complement strand
CTCCCCCCCTCCCCCCCCCCCCCCCCTTCCAATTTTTTTATTTTTTATTTTTTTATTTATTTTTTTGTGGAAGCGGAGATAAAAGTTTTGAGCGTCTTGTAATTCCCTATTTTCTGCTTAGTAATGGTCTTTTGCATATAAATAATCAGCGATGGCCTTCCACCATTCTCTCCCCATACCCGCCCACCTCATTCATCCACAAACTAATATTATTTTTCTGCTTCTCTTACACTTACATTAGTTGCCACTCAAAAATGGCGTCATTAAAAAAAATTTGAGCGAGTAAAAAAAAACAACAAAAGACACGTATTAAAAAAGCTGTTTCAACTCTCGCTTATTTCCCAATAATATTCTTCCTAATAAAGAATTCCGTTGTTAGCTTGATTTAAACTTTAATTTATGACAATCTACTTTGTGTCTTCTAAAAAGAAATTACAGATAAAATTAATAATGTGATTGTTCGGTATTTTAAAATGTCGAAACCATTTTGAAAGATACTTGTGGGTCTGCGCGTGGGCACACATAAATCAATACAATATAAAAAAAAAAACACTCGCATAATTTTGATTTTGTTATAGGCATCTAAAACATTATTTAAGGATTTGAGATTATTAATATCAGATTCGAAATTGTTTCTTCGTTCGTTATCTATTTAAAAATAAGCCACTGTTTTACGCATTAATGACGTCATGCCAAGAAAATTTATTTACCGGTACGTCATAAAAAAACTTTAAGAAAAGGTTAAATCATTTTTTTAAAAAAAAGTGATTAAAAAAGCCATTTTAACTATTTTTATCGATTTATTGTATCATTAAGCTAATAAAAAATGTTATACATTTAAGATACAGTATTATGATATTTATAAAGTTTTCGATATAACAAAATTACATATTTCGTTCTATCGACATTTGATACCTAAACAGTCTAAATAAAATAATAATAATAAACAACTAGAAATAAAAATTATTTCAAAAATAGCGTGAGATTATCCAATAATTAACCTCCTCGGATTAAATTTTGCCAGCATTTTTATCTCATTAAAAAATAATTAAGTCTGGCTTTCCGTATATGTACAACGTGCTCGCCTACGTGTGCCAAATCGCTTCAAATAAAACCGACTAGAACCAATCTGAAATATGTGCTTCTCTCTCTTTTCTACAATTGAAATAAACGCGAAAAATTAATAAATTCCAGAAAACTTATTTTTTTAAAACAAAAAAAAAAAAAGAAGAAGTTTAATACGCAAATTCAAATTAAATAGAATTTACGTGCGTATACAATAATTATAATTAAGCTCAAAATATTTAATTAAATTAAAAGGAAAGTACTGTATTTCAAAAAAATAAGTTCCAAAACTAAGAAATAATTACATTATATCAAAACGATAAATAAATAAACACCGGTAATAATTAATTCGCAATAGAAAAATAAAATTCTCCGAATTTTGCTTCGTTTGAGCTTTGCGCGTGCGTTAACCGCGACTAAATTAGCCAATCATTTTCTCCAATCGCTCTCATAAATATTATGTAAATTATAAATATTTTCGACACAACTAAATCACCGCCTTTTTTTATTTATTCCTTTAAAAAAAATAACAATAAATTAAAAAATAAAATTTTAAAAATAAAATAATTGGAAAACGCAATGACTAATACAGACAGCGTTAAAATTTCGTGCACAAAGCATATCTATGTAAATAATAATAAAACATATCTGCTGTTTTACTAAATTTTTTACTGAATCAGGCATTTAATAAAAAAAAAAAATGCAGACACATAATAAACACAGTCATAATTTATTACCGTATTGAATCATTAACAACTTATTAAAGTTTAAAAAAAACCACTTTCAATTTTAACTTTAACGACTCTTACTAAACTCTACATCAAACACAATCTTCGATTATAACTTGGAAAATGGAAACAAGTCGCAAGCCAATCACTAAATTCCCGGTGGAATAAACTTCAAGGGGAATTATTAAACTCCTAGTCGAACTTCCATAAAACATGGTTAACACATTTTTTTATTATAAATAAAAAGAAAAATCTCAATCAATTCGCATGCAAAACACTCTCTTAACCCCCACTTTTTGTGGGTGTGATTTACCCCTTATTTTCATAAACTACGAGTATAAATAATAAAAAATGTCAACTTTTCTCTGAAAAAAGCTCAGTATGCTCAAATGCGATCGATTTAGCGGTCCAAAAAAAAAATTATTGAAGTTACATATATTAAATATGATGCACGAAATACAAAAACTGTCTGTAATAGGTAATTGTTAACACCTTTAAAAACACTTGTTTCGATTTTTTAAATTTAAAAGTAAGCAACAAACAAAAACAAAAAACGACACTAAAAATAAAAAAATTTAAAGAAGAAGTCAAAAAAAAAAAATTGCATCTTCGGAGAGCGAAATTTCGCGCCTTTTGCGAGAAATTCCACCGCCACGTGCTCCATCACACCCCCTCCAACTTCACACTCCCCTACAGCTTTTGAAACACAAATTCTCTCGTACGTGGAATTACGTTTGGGGAATATATACAGTGGTACCCCTGCTGCGACCATAATTTACCTGGATCCAAACAATTAAGAACGGGGAGTGATAGAAAGAGTGATGGAGAATGAGAGAGAGAGGATTAAAGGCGCAAAAAATTACTTTCTATTATTTATCTTTTTTTTTTTTTCAACTTAAAACTTGTAAATATTGCCGAGTGTGTCGTAAATTTTCAACGACTACAAAATGTAATTTCAATACGCGAATAAATTATAAACAACAAAGTTGAAGCTTGTCTATTATTTTTTTCTCCCACTTTTTTTAAACTTTCTTTTTCTCTCGAATCATTTTAAAAACGTGTCTGAGATTAGCTTTTCCGAGAGAAAAGTGCGAGAAGCAAACACCTTAGTTAAAACATAGCCTCTCAACCTTTTTTACCTCACGGTACTTAGATTGCCAAGAAAGAAAAAAACGAATTTTGACAAAAAATGATAGACCTTAGTTAAAATAAAATTCAATATACCGGTACCGGTAATTAAAAAAACATCATTGTTACCTTATTTAAAAAAGTGCTAAATAAAATTAATTAATCGTGACAAAAATAAATACAGTACCGTACTGTAATTTTGATTGCCAATTATTAAAATAACGCGTATTGAAAACTACCGGTAATTATTTAATAAATTAATTAATTATTCAGATGGTGTTAGAAAGTGATTAACGTTCGAATACAAATAATTCAATTACCAAAAAAAAAAACTGCATAAAATGCTTTAAAAAACACTACTCTTCGATAACAAAAATTATTCAGCAAAGCAACTTCAGTAAACCTAGCAAGTACTGCACATCGCGAATTAAGTCAACAACCTTTAAGTTTTTAGCATCTAAGATCGTTTCAGCCTTGAAAATAATCAACATTGCTAAAAATTAATACTTTGTTGTCATATTCCCCGGCCCAGTTGTAGACGGCACACGGTACCTCGTTTGAGAAGCGCAGATTTCAACAAATTGGTAATAGAAAAGAAAAAAAAGTCAAACATTTCGCCTGTAATAATTTCAAACGTGTTTCCACATCGGTTTTTTTTTATAGCCTAAAACTATTTGAAGAAAAATAATAATAAAAATAAAATCATAAACACATCTTTCGCTTTTCGGGTTCGGAAGAAACGTTCATCAAAAACTATATTTTAAATATTTTGATTGAAAAATTGTTTTGACTTTTTTCATTTTAAGTGAAAGCGCAAATGCCATGTTTATTATTATTATTATACGGTGCGTGTTAAGTGCTAAGTCGGATGCCGAAAAAAAAAAATCGGTTGAACGATTCATCAATCTCGCTTGTAATAAACTGAAGAAAAAAAAAAGGTTTTGGCGATCGAAACGAATTTCGTGCGTTTCGAATTATCCTAAACAAATTCAAAAATTGCCTCAAAGAAAAAAAAAACCCCAACAAATATACAGTACGGTATATATTTAACATACATGTACTGTACATACATGTATTTTACAGAATATAAATTCAAACAATATTTATAACCTTTAAACCGTTTAACCGGTGCATTTTTAATACTCTTTTATAAATAAAACAAAAAATACAGAGTCATTAAATTTGGCTCAATATTGAAAAATTCTTGTAAAAATTCGGACTTTTTTTTGACGCTATTGCCGATGTTACCGTACTTTCTTATTTGGGATACATAATAAAATGTCATACTGGTTAACACGAGACTCCCGAAAAATGAAGTTACATCCGAAATGACGTTATGTGATTATATCTGATAACTTTATAACTAATTTCTACGATATCTTTCTTAAAACATAATTTAAAAAAGAAATGCATAAAACTTAATCAATAAAAAAACTCTTTCAAAAATTAGTTTAAAGTTAAATCAATACAGTATGTACTTTGTACCGTACTAAATATTTGAAAAAACAAAAAAAATTAATTGATTTTTTAATGATGTTTGTTACAACATCGTTAAAATGTTAAGGATATAAAAATATGAAGTGCAATTAGCAAAAATTCGTTTAATCGTTCAAATTATTCAGCAGGCCACTTCATTTAAATAAATTTACAACTTAAAAAAAATAAAACATTTCAAAGCGCTTATACTAATTAATTAATTTACTAATTTACGATGTAGCCCAAAAAAATAATCTTATCTAAAATTCATCTCTAAGTAAATTTACTTTTGCATCTTTAACCGCACACATTCAAAAGTACCGGGTGTCCGAGATTTATTTAATCAACTTCAGCTTGTTATACACAATAATCCATCCATGGTGTAAAGATTTCAATATAACAGCATTTTATTAAAAAATGCATAGTTTTTTTTTTGCGAAATGAGGAATAACGCACAAAATGATGAAAGAAGTTGGTTGCGTTTTCGCTTGTATTGTTGGCTACATTTACCTATCGTGCGTAAATGTAGCAACTTTTGAAGTTGCGAGTGAATGATTTGTTAATCACTAATGGATTATAAAAATTTCAGTTTTATAATCATACTTGTATAATAATAATTACAGTATATTCCATTATAAATTACAGAAGATACAACCAAAAATCTCCATTTTTTTTATTACAATATTTACAACAGTGTTTATTTATTTAAGTAAAATTAGATAATTTCTACTGAAACAACCTTTTTGAATACAGTATTCTGTAAAATAGCGCAAAATTAGAATCTTTACACTTAATGATTGCTTTTTTTATATACGGTAACAAAGTAAAATTGACTAAATAAATCTCGGACACCCGGTATTATACTCTTCCATCTTTCTAATCGACAAAATTTTACATCGGAATTAATTCCAAACGTTAATCGATTTTTTTTAAAAAAATAAAAAAAGCCTCAAATATTTTTCTTCATCTTAAATAAGCATTTTTTAACCCGTTCAAAAAACATTCCCTCGCGCATTTCAATTCAAAAATCAAACTGTAAAAATGTCAAAAATTTTAAACCAAATTATTGCAAAAAAAAAAATGTCGTAAAAATTTTGTTTACCTGCGTCTTCTCATTCCCCTCTGCAGCATTTTATCAAACGCATTTATCAAAACTATAACCGAGGTGGAGAGGGGGTGGGTGGTGTTGAAGTTTAAGATATCGCTTTCCTTTAATAACAAAATGTTAGCAGAGTCGAATTAATTCCGAGAGGCATTTTACTTAGTGTTATTAAATGGCAACAAGCAGATAAAAAAAAAGCAATTAAAGTGATTTGAATGGGTGTAAAACTGCCCCTACCCTTCGCCTCCTCCCTCTTCCTCACCCCATAACCCTCCCCCCATTAATGAGCTGACATGGATTTCTCATTAGTGTCGCTAATTAGAGCCACGAAAACAAAAGTTGAAAGACTGAGCGAAGAAGAGAACCTTTTCACTCTCAATTTTCGAAGACGTCTTCCGTTTTTATTTCCGTCCTTACGTATATCTTTTCGTTCTTCCGCAAAAGGAACGACTTTAAAAATGTGTTAACATTCATTTAAAAAATGGCTAATTAATATTCTTTCTTTCACCTTCATAATAATTATCTCTTAAAGCACAACTTTTACCCTTATTTTCACACAAAACTAATCATAATGCTTGCATTTTATAGGGATAGCAACGAAATAAAATCACGAAAAACGGCGGGTCCCTTTTAAAACGCTAGTCTACCTGAAAAGCTGTAATTTAAAATTCTAAATTTCAAAATGTCAACAAAATAATTTAAAGTTTTGCTTAAAAAAACTTAAATAAAATTTAATAATATTTACCGGTACATCTAAACAAAAAATTAACCATAATTTACCCACTATTAATTTTTGTTTATCATTATTAAAAAAGTCAAAATATTATATTTAAATGATAAATTAAGATTTTCGCTTTTATAAATTAAAATCCTTCGCAAGTACAGTACACTAATTAACTTTTTTTTTTTTAAAAAAAGTAGACTACTGTACTCTTGAGAGCTTTTCTTTTTATTACACTTTAATTATTATTTTTACGATTTTAAAATTAAATATGACGCCATTGAAGACAGAACCTCGTCGTTATTATGGCATAATAATAAAAAAAAACTTTTGAAGTTGATCTAATCAAGAAACCATTAAATTTAATAGAATCCTTTTTCTAGAAACGATAAAAAAAAACTCATTCAACTTTCTCTCAATTATCGTTCACAAACAAAAATCAATTTCAATTAAAATCAAAATCGAAGATTACTGAACG
The DNA here is from genome assembly GCA_034692225.1 of Polydesmus complanatus. Classification (NCBI taxonomy): domain Eukaryota; kingdom Metazoa; phylum Arthropoda; class Diplopoda; order Polydesmida; family Polydesmidae; genus Polydesmus; species Polydesmus complanatus. Next base: position 29,423 of record JAQGAZ010001129.1, on the reverse strand, counting down.
CAATTTCAGTGAAGAAAATCGTCTATTAAAAAACAATGGAGCGAAATTTAAATTTTACTTTCAAAATAATAATAATAAAAAAAACCAATTTAAAATACAAATTTAAATGAACAAGTCAAATTACGCGCATAATGGATTTGAGCTCCAGTCAATTTTCCCCCATTCCAAATCCGTTTAACTAAGATTTGTCATTTAATTTTCCATTCCATATCAAACGCATAAATTAATGAAAGTATATGCGTTATAAATATATGCAACAAAAAAGGTGTCGGCGAGTATTAAAATAAATTTAAAAAGATTTTAATTAAACGTAATATCACAATATTATTTTTAAACCGGAAAAACTTATAATACAATATGTAGTTACTGTATTTATAATATTTTCTCCAATGTATAACATTAGCTCTACTGTTGTAATACCGGTAATAATTACAGTATTATCAAAGTTCTACCGTGTTTTAAAAGTTAATGGAAACTGCAAGAATTCACGATTTTAATTTTTTCTGTCAGTTTTTTATAACAATTTTGTTTCTAATTAAAAAAAAATCAAGTTGACCGAGTTTACACAAAAGCTGAGATAGCATCGAGGTCAACGGTGAGCAGAGCGATAACTATTCATCAGACGCGGCTTGGAAATGTTTGACCTCAGCTCCCGTATAAGTGAATCGTCTGCCAAACTTCAACAGCAGAAAAGAAAAAAGTCAAGTGTGGTTAGGGATAACACGACGGAAATAAAACTCCTCGCTTTGTTTGTAGAACGCAATTGCGACAGAATATAATAACTGGGTTTTAATGCACTCCCAACCTTTTTTCCAAGCAAATTTTTTATTTGGCAAGAAATATTTTTATTGTTGTTTTTAATTTTTGGCTTTTAAAAATTTAATTTAACTGGATTATAACGTTCTTGTCACCTTGGATATATCGTTAACTCGAATGATTCGTCATTGATTTTGTGACTATACTGTACTGTCAAAAAAATTAGAACAATACGGGTGTTAATGCAAGATGCTTGCAATACATGGACTGTATTGAAGTCCAAGTGAAATTAAGAATGTAATGGAAATTAAATTGCTAGTACAGTACTACATTTTGTCATGGAAATATTATACATGTACATGTTTAGCAAACTTGAGCTGCATGTAAATCGAGCCTAAGGTAAACCCCGTTTTGTTACTATTCTTTTTTAAATGTGATTTAAATTTAACTAAACTAATAATAGAAATTTAAGAAAAATCTTTCAGAAAATAACAATAAGAACATTTTTACAATTTCAAATTAAGCAAAACTTTGTCCACAAAATGAACAAAGACTCCCAAGAAAATTCCAGTCGTTTGAAAAGTACAAAAGAGACTAATATATTCCAACGTAAACATTGTATTACAAGTAGTTTGTCATAAAAATTAACGTAACTAATGTATATTATAGTTGTAGATAATCTCGTAAGCGTTTCAGGTGCTGAAATTGAAGGAATTTGTTCGAGCTTAAAAGAAGAAGAAGAATTAGGCAGTGCGAAAAGCCAAAAAATATAATTCAGGCGTAATAAGCGTTTGATGGTTGTTGTGTCCGACCGGGATTTAATTACAGGTGAAGGCGAAAGCTTTCAAGTGAACATCAAAGAAAAACGGATTAAAAGTTCGTTTTAAGCCTTCGCTTCGGGTTAGTGAACTGACCTCGGAAACACCGAACCCGAAAAAGAAAGAGAGAGAGAAAAAAAAAATCAAGACGTCTCTACTCTCCAGCAAAATCCTCAGCAACCAAAAACGCCAATTCACAAATTTACATTTATATACGAATACAACAAATGAGGTTTCTTTGTCCTTCTTCAAAACCATTACAAATCACTAAAAGTTGGTTTTTAAAAAAAAATATTTTTTTGTGCTAAAAAAAAAAAACAATTACATTTTGCCAAAAAAAAAGACAAAATTTAAATAAAAAACAACAAAAAACGATTAAATGCTAAAACAAAAAGATAAAATTTCACTAATAAAATAATCACAGTATTACTTATTTCTAAAAATATAGACAAAACTTTGCTAATAAGAATATCTTAAAACCCAATAAAATTATCACGCACCTAATACTTTTTGCACAATATTGTGTGCAATTTGAAAAAGGTCTTGATGAAGCACATAAAGAGTGTGGGAGCTCATCTTGTATCATAAAAATTGGTAAGAATTAAAATCAAATAACATTTTAAGAAATTTCTCGCTGTCCTTTTTCATTGTATTCGAGCATTCTTGATTGAAAAGCTTTGGCTTAAGTACAGATTTCGTAAGAAAAAAAAAAGCAAGTAAACACAATAAATTTCCTTAATACCAAAATCACTAACTCTCCCTACATCATTTTCCTTTAAACTAACTTAATTTATGCACTTCACTCAACTTGTGTTTTTGTCCTGAATGTTAAACGAGTTTAATCAAATGCTTAAGAAACCACCATGACGTCGTTATATTCCCTAAGTCCGGAAGAGAGGAGGGGGAAGAATAAAAACTTCCGGAAAAACGCCTCGCACGACGCAAAAATCTTTATTAAATCAGCTCATTAAATGACGTCGATTCGCTCGTCTCCACAAACTTTTTAAGTAGAAATCGATTTGTTTGTCCACGAGTCTACGAACGAGAGAAAATGAAGATCTTTTTAATTATTAACACGCATTTAATTCCTCATTCCTTCTCTCCATCCGTCACTCCTTTCATTTGCTATTTTTAATTAAATATAATTAAATAGCTAGTAGGAACAAAGCTGTATATCCTCTGGAGGACCCTACAACCGTCCACTCTCCTCTCCTCCCTCCTTAATTTACGAAGCGCACAAATTTGAATAACGGTCATAATTAAACAAGTCTTGTCGATCGACCTCATTTAAAATCCCTCGCAATACGCGGCTTTGCCTTTTCAGTTTTTGTTGCAGAAAAAATAAATATAATGTGCGGTTAAAGTTGAAAGTTTCTCTTATTTTTGGAGTTATTACTCAATATTTCGTTTCCAAAAAGTTTCAGTATAAGCGATATTTCTATCTACGAGTATAACGTCAATTACTGTATACTCGTCAATTATTCCGTCATACGCAAAAATTCGTTGAATCACGCGAAATGCAATTTTGCTATATTTTCAAATGCGTTCGCGTATAACAAGGGATGTAGAGCAATGCTAGCCGAACTCCACCTGGCGGCAAACATGCTCTCGAATAGTCATCGAGGGAATTGCAAATTCCAAAACTAAATTAAAGCTAATCAAATACAAGTCTAAATATCCCAAGAAAAATCAATTAGGATTAGATTATTAAATAACATCAATAATTCTAAAAAAAGAAGAGAAAAAAAAATAATAAGATGAAGAGAGAATAAATTCATGAATTAATTCGAGGCTTTATTACGGTCTCCTTTGGAGATAATCACGACCCCTGTTGTGTGTAAAGCGATTAAAAGTGTAATCAACCTCCTCTTTTAATGCTAACTTATCGATGCTCATCATTCATCTCTTTTTTTTTTCTTTGTTACCGGTACATCATATTGTTAAATAAAAAAAGTGGATCACAAGTTTAAATAATAAAAATTAATAATCATCAATATGACCTTAATTCATTTCTATAACTTCCCATATTACAGTAATAGGATACGTACATTATTTTCCCTTTTTTAATAATACAGTAACTACAGTATAAACGCAAAAGTTCATTAATACTTCATTTTTAAAAAAGAATAATTTATAATTTTGGAAACGATGGCTATCCAACAAACCAATGAGCGACCGATAAAGCACCGAAAAAGTTCAAAATTAAAAAAAAAAAACATTAATTATTACTCTATAATTATGCGCTAACGCATCAACACAGACTCTTCATTTTACACGGTAGATACCTTATTTAGAAAAGGTCGCGTTCAAATGTTAAAGCGACTCTTAAAATGCTATTTTTACAGCAAATTTGATTTTTTAATCGCGTGAAAGACAAACCTTCACGAATATTTTACCTTGTAAACTTTACACGAAGCCACACAATAATGATTAAACCGCGCATAGCGAAGGATTACAAAAGCTACATACCAGTGCAATCAGCTATCGTTTAACGTGTAAAATTATTATATTTATCATAATGCAATTTTTACTCCAATAGAAATACTACGATAGATAAAACTGCCAAAAAATTAGCAAATTGAATTTTAATTAACACAAACAATTGCCCCTCTCACAATCGAGGCTTTAACTTCACATTTTTTAATTAAATCGCTAACTGCACAGTTTAGTTTCTTTTTAAGAAATGAAATTCACTTCTATGTATTTAAATTTTACGTCCTTAATTTTAATGCAACTGTTCCATTTGCTCCCATTTTAACAAACGTTTTGTTAAAACGTTTTCTGTTAGCGCAAAATCATCCACCGCGCTAGACGAGCAGTGCTAGTCCTTGACCATTTTGGACCATAAACAATCCTGAGTTGGGGTAATGTTTGGTTAATTAAGCATTGTAAGACATTAAATAAATCGTACATGTACTATGAAAGAAATTACCTAATAGTCTAATGAAAGCGCCGTGCTTGCGAGGTACAAAATTTCCGCATAACTTTTCTCGGTCTCGACACACTTTCTAGAATCTAGATCCTATTGAGATCTACGCTCTAGGCTACCGCCTAGTTCGCTACTATCTTAGAGACGGTCCGGTATACGAGCGCTTCCAGTATAAGATTTATTATAAAACGTCATCTTATTTCGTATAATAATGCCTTAAAACGACAATAATTTACCAAGATAAATAAATTTTAACATTAGAAACAGTAAAAAGGCAACAGTAAAGCGCCGCCAACGGTACAAAAGACAACAATATTTCTTCCACTACGTTATATAGCCCAGAATTCCTTTTAAAAAAATATGCGCGTCCACAATGTTGTCAACTCCCACTTAGAACTCAACACTGCACCACAAGTGTTATGTAAATTCCTTGAACAAATTAAAAAAAAAAAAAAGGCAAACTAAATTCTGCAAAGGAAAATATTTTCTGACCACAAGAGAGTTGTGGACAAAGTACTTGAGACACACGCGCCAGTCCAATACAAAACTTAATTAAATTTACGATCTGTGCAATCTCATAATAAAAATAAAAATAAAAAAGCCCGCGCGTCAGTGATAACATTTTTTGCTGGTGTCATTCAAACTTCGATCGAAAAAGTGGAAGAGAGAAAAAGCACTAGAGTTTCATAAAATAAAAAATGAAATCAGTTGCCGAGCTAAGCGCATTTTCCTCCGCCTATGCAAATCGCGCGCAATCGTTGACCTGTAATGGTTTGTTATCCATTTCTCTTCTCTCCATCTCTCTTATACATATACCGGAAGTGCAACTTCACGCGCCTATCCAGACAACCCATCTTCCACATTCAATTCCTATGCATATTTGATGATCCGCAGATATCAAGCCAGAGTCCGAGCGCAAAAAAAATATAGAACCCAAGATGAGAACGGGGAGAAAAAAAATAAATATAAATAAAAAAGAGAGAGAGAGAAAAAAAAAATGGCGGAATAGGTTGGAAAATGGATGTGGTCTGCGTAATGGCATGAGGGCGAGTGACGGCAACGTCGGTCGGCTGGAGCATTACGATGGCTGTTTAAGTCAAATATTTGCCATCTCATTACAATTCATCGATTTTTCAAACGTAAGGGAGATGGAAATGCGCAGTGTATGAAGGTGGTGTTAGTATCGAAAAATACGTGCGCACACACGCACGCGCCTACTACGACAACAAAAAAAAACGAGAAAAAAATGCGGGGATGCTGATGCAAATACTGAGGCATGCATAAAATATAGAGAAATATTTCCCCCCCATACCCCACCCCCTACATCATTCCCTCTCTCTTTCAAACTCAAAAGGGTGACCACTTCCACAGCACCCGCCAATACAGGCAGTCCCCCGGTTTCGTGCACAATGTGTGCCTGAAAAGCGCTCGAAAATGTATTTCTACATGAATGTGGCAACGTAAAACAAACACTTCTTAGTAAAACCTGACCAAATTATTATTAAACTCTCGTAGTATAATAATTATTTGAGGAAAAAATTGATTCTGTCACCTGTGAATTAGCTGCCAATAATGAATAACATGTATTATCAATATACAGTAACAAAGTACCACAAAACCAAGCTCAACAAAATATCACCAGTAACCTTAAAATAACACGTATCATATTCATCAAAACCATTCACTTTTTCAACCATCAAATTACACTTTTTTAACAAAAACATTTCACTACGTTAACTATGAAATTCTCACATTTAAGCCATTTAATTCAACATTTTTAAACATGAAATTGCACTTTTTATAACCTAAACAATTCTAATTTTGTATCCAAAAAGTAAACGTTCGTTCCAAGTGAGTACCACACCTTGAGAACCGCATTTCTAAAACTTAAAAAAAAAAACGAAAAAGAAAGTGAAAGAGTACGAAAGTTGAAAACTTCCAGTACGGCACAAAGCTTGAGCTCGTCTTGGGCAAGGGATGGGTATAGGCCTACGTGATACTAAGGCGAATGGTGCGGGCGTAAATTCAACATCAGCAACACAAACCGCACTAACATAGTCAAACACTCGGCTATAGGCCAATAGCATGACAGACCGAATGAAATTGAAAAAAGAAAAAAATAATAGAATAAAAAAAAGTCGCTAAGAAAAGCAACTTTTTTTCTTATCCTAATTTCAAATCCAAACTATAAAACCACCGCCAAAAAAAAAAAAAAACGCCAAGCAAAGCAAACTCGGAACTAGTTTACAAAACAAATAAATTGAAAAAGAAGAAAAGTTAAGGGTAAATCAAAAAAAAAAAAATGCAACGCGAAACAAGAAAAATAAATAAATTACGAATAGAACAAAATAATCTGAAGTAGGAATCTCGGTCATTAAAAATTAGCTCCGAAAAATCTCGCTGTTTCAAAACCAAATTTGGGATTAGAGATTTAATTACGTCACGCGAAGCATCGCAAAATGATCGTGCCGACTATAAATCACAAAAACAATTCACATTTTTTCATAAATCTAGATTAAAAAACAAGAAAATTATTTAAAAAAAAACACCTGCAATAAATAATAAGAAAAGAAAAAATAACAAAACAAACCAAAAAATAATTATATTACGGTAATAATAATAAACCACAAAAAAAAATTAAATTAATTTTAAACAAGTTGAAATTGACTTTCAATTGAAGTACCGTATGTTACGAAAAAAATCCAAAATTATTAGACCTAGCTTATAACCGATCCGCATTAAATCCCTAAATTAGTTACCACCACTTTTTCGCAGCAGGCTTTCAACTTTTCGATTTAAATCCTTAAAAAACAGCCATCTACCGTATTGATGATTTCGTGCATTTAATTCCATGAAGATCTTCCATTTTATATAATACAGTATTACAAGTCCTTGAACTAATTGAAGTTATTTCAAGCAAATTAGTACACTTAACTAATCAAATAGTCTACATAACTAATTATGCCTTCCTAATTAACCAAAACAACTCTTATTTTATGATAAAGCGTTTGTTTCTCGGTTGTATTGAAGAAAATCAATACTAGTATACCTTCAGTAACATACCTTCACCATTTGTATGGCATTCTATGGTCATTGGTAGGCCTGAACTGTTTTTCGTTTTGTATCCACGTTTTTAAGAATGCATCTAAGATTTAAAGCGAAGTCAACAGTTACTCTAGGAGTCTAGAATCTCAAAATGTACTGTACAGAGATTTATCAAACGTAAATATACAGCCACCTTGACGGAATGACGCATGCTCGAGCATAATATTATACGTATTTTATAACCAGAACTCCCTTCATTGATTTTAAATACAGTAGTACAAGTAATTATAAAAATAATTTTTCTATAATTAATTTTTATTGCATATAAACAGAATCTATGTCCATTTTATTTAATGATTGCTTCGAAAGTCCTCTCAATTATTATTACTTCAAAGAATTTGCGTAGCCACAGACAATTTGCTCAAACCAATCAATGCATAATCAATAGATAAAAGTGTTGTCGGTACAATAATTATTTAAAAATGAAAAAATAAAAAAAAAGTCTTATTACCAAAGGCAAAACTTTAAAAATTTTATCTAAGTAAAATGATTATAAAATTCTGTACTAGCAAGACTACTACCAGTCAATATTTTTATTTTAAAAAATATAAAATTTCTGTAACTTGAGACCCCAAAACTTTGATCAATTTTAATGTCTCATTAATGTTGTATTGTTTAGCATGCGCTACTACACTTTTAATTATTATTCTGTTTTGAGCAGTGTTTTATTTTATTATCCCTTGTTCATTAAAAACCACTCGCGATTAATACTGTATATTTAAAATCGCAATAAAAAATAAATAAATAAAAAAAAATAACAATTTCAAAATTGAAAATCAAATGAAGTGTTTATTTGCGAGTGAGTGTCCGATGACGTGCATCACTTGGAAAAAGAATAACGAAAATGGAGAAGTACATATACTGCAGGATGAAAAAAGAAAAAAAGATGTTCACAGTTGAAATAAAGTCATCTTCTAAATTCGATCCACACGAAAAGTCGGTAAAATCCGAGGGATTTTTTTTTTTCGCTTTTCTCGACGGATAAAATGGCGTTCGACGTGTTGGAAATGCAAGTGGAGTGTGAAATAACCATTTTTCTCACCCACATACACCAGACACCAAACCTAACCCACTCCACCGCAACCCAAAAAAAAAGAACAAAACATATACAATACACGAAAAATGGTGAACAAAAAAAATTCCGGACTAAGTCAATAGCCTCCAACCTGCACTATCCAGAACTAAACTAATTACGCAGTGTTTTACAGGGTCATTTCTTGCTTCTAAAAAACCTCGATATGTCGAATCGGACAATTACTTCTCATAGTAAAAACATTTAAACTGATATAATAAAAACATTTAAACTGATTTAAAAAAAAAAAGGGATTGACATTACAATTTTTTAAAAAAAATATATATTTAATTTTATGCGAAATATCAATGTTATTCTATGCCTGTTAAAAAATGTAGACCTACTTTAGAACCAAAATAAGCTTTTCAAGTCATGTTTTGTTAAATGCAGTACAAAATGTCTCAAAAAAACCCGGTATAATTTTAACAATCAATAATAATAATTGTCAAAATGTAACAATTGAAAACCTTTTGGAAACACTAGATAATGTTCTAAAACCCAACAAAAATTAATTATTTTTGAAAATACTGCATTTTGAATGAATCCGGGATTTTTTGTGCCAAACTGTCGAAAATGCAATAACTAAATATTTCTATTATTTTGTTTCCATAAAATAGACGCGACGTTTGATTTTTTGGTCAACTGGAGAAATTATCAGCCGGCACTTGTGCGCAGGCGTGTGATGGAACTGCAAATGCGTCCCCTCCCCTCTCTTCATTCTCCCTCAAGCGGGCGTGGAACGAAAAGTGCTTGGACAAACGTGCTTTATGTGTACGCGCTCGGAATTTAATCAGGAAATAGAAACCCAAAAAGTTTCACAACGCCAAAAAAAGATGAAACAAAAAAAAAAAAAAAAATCAGAAGCATATTTTTTAGAGTGGAAGAAAAACTCTTTAAAAGTAAAAAAATATATACGGTAGGGTACACACAAAATGTTTGACAAAATCCGAAAAGTTTTTTCAGTAAAATTATATTCGCTTGAATTTACTTTAAAAAAAATTTCCCAAAAAAATAAGACTGACATTGCAAAAGTCAATTGTTACACTTGCTTTTTAGCAAATCCACCAATAATTTTCTTACAAATCGTTTAGCTTTGAATCTTTTGGCTTGAATTTATAATTTTTTTTGAATTTTTGAAAAACAAAAAAAGTCCTAAATAAGTAAACAATCACCTTCTATCGTTAATAAAAATTAAACCACTATTGAAAATCTAAAGCAATTCTAAATATAATCTTATTTATTCTCGCCAAAAAAATATTAACCAATAAAAAAAAAAAATGAAGAAAACGCCGAAAAAAAAAAAATAAACAACAAAACCAACAAAACAAATAAATAAATAAAAAAAAAAACAGTGAAATTGAACGCAGAAAATGCATTCATCATAATTTCTTCATTTACAAATCTGACAGTGAACAATGTCTCCGCTGTCGTTGCCTAGGTGGTGGCGCTGCTGCTCTTGCTTTATCTAACCTTACATTTCCATTGTCACTATGCCAAAGTTGAAAATTATTCTTATGATTAACGACGAGCTCCACCCACAATTCACCCCACCCACTCGCTCGCTTCGAGTGCCGAAAGAAAAATGCGATCCGTATCTTCAGTGTGGGTGGGGAGGTGGGAGAGGAAATGAAAACACATCTTTTTTACGATTGAATTGAAGAATAAAAAGAATGGAGAAAAAAAAAATCTGCATGAGACATGACGAATGAGCCCGCAAAATCCTTAGCTCCGCCCACTTAATAGGTGAAATCGTTCGGAATATTACGAGACGAACGATTAAATTAAAAACAATCGTCGCCTTAACAACTATAATTAGTTTCCAACACAACACCTTCCAAATAAATAACAATTACTGTATTTTATACTCCAAATATTTATCAACAACTGAGACCAATTTTTTTTTTTCTTTTTAGAAAAATAAAATACAAAAATTAAAAACAACAAAATGACGTCATTTGCTTTACTTCTAACACAGGCATAATTATATAGAATAATGTTATGCATATACCACTAAAAAAAAAAATTCTAGTCTATTTTCAATTTACATGAACTACTTTCTACATACAGTGCTGTAATTATAAAAAAAATCATAACTTCAACACTAAATATTGAGTCTAATTTCAGTGATACTTCTCTAGGACGGACACCGATTAAGGACAAATTTTTGCCGGTTATACGAAGGTACTGTACACAAAAAGACATACCTATACTTTACTCGTCAAACGGACTCATTAATTACCGATATTTACTATTTTTACACACTTGAGTTCACCGTTTTTAGTATTTTTTGTTAAATTGCGACCCAACCAGCATCTTTGTCATAGGACACATTTTACTGTGTTCGTTATAAATAAATACGGGCGATTGCGTTCACGGGGAATGAACTTCGTGTCCATGTCCGGGGAAAAGGGGGTCTGTTATAATAGAGAGGATTAGAAAGCTGTCCATCTATCCTTTTTGCATTTAAAAGCAGAATCGATACATTTTATATAATTTTATAAACAAATCTATCCGTCATTTTATTTTTTGCCTTCGTTTTCTAATCTTGCTTTTCTAAGAAGTAATACTGTGAACTATACGTTAAAGTAATAATTTTGTAGCACATGCTTCTTCTTGCATCTCAAAACGCTACATTTTTAAGTTTAAAAAAACGTAACAATTGTTGCCGGTTAAAAGAAGCTGATGGTTAATTTAGGTTTTACTGCACTTTTCTTATCAATATAAAAAAAAAACCGTTAGTGTTTTCAAAGATGCAAAAGATGAGCTACACGATTATCGCGGCACGTGTAAATCGAGAAATTTATTGAATTTAAAATTATTGCATATAACGAAAAAAGACAGCATTATTTTAAAGTTTTGTTAACGGAAAAATCTTTTTACAATCGATGTTTCAACAGGTAAAAAACGACTGTTAGAATTAGATTGGAACCTGTTGGAACCGCCATTCCAATTCTAAGAGAATTAACAACAATAAAGAAAAGGCTCTCAAACTCTTGACAGATTCCAGTTGAAATGTTCGCGAATCGTAAATGTCACAACGTTTATCGTTCAAGTTGAAAGATTTAGTAGCTAAAACTGTTTCAATTGACACCCTTTTTTTTTCTTCTTCAAATTTTCGGCTGAATATTATTTAGACACTTTTTTGCTACTAAAAAGAACACTTAGAGCGAACGAATCGGCGTAATTGCTGCCCAGCACTCATATAATAGATGGTCATTTTCAGCCACATTGAAAACGCCAAATTATAGCTTAAAAAAATCGCCAAAGCAACAAAAGAACGCGGGGAAAAAAAAGAAAAATAAAATGGCGAGAAATAAGTGCGAGCGCGTTGCAGAAGAAATATCTTTTTTCTTCGTTCGAGCTACATAAAAAAGCCTTTTTCTATACTATCAAATGTCGATACAACGAAATATGATCGATACAACAATGGTAATTTCAGATACCCGGTACAGTACTGTATTATCATTACAACCAAATTTAATACTGTGTAAGAAAATATATGAAGCTATTTTTTTTTTCAAAAATGAATTTAATACGCATTCTTGCTTTTGAAACATGTATATTTTGAGTGCTGCAAAGAACCAATTGTTTAACTTCACCATTCGCCGGCAACATTGCATTAAACTGCTCATATCATTCATTTGTCTTAACATGTTTCACTTCCCACATGCAGATCAAATCCCCAATAAATTATTTTTTTAAACTTTTGTTTCTAACCTTAATCGCGTCTTATAATTTAGTTAAACTGCTTTTAAAAACCTCATAAAAATGAAGTTGCTGTTTACAATATTATTATTAAATTAACTTATAAACGGTAATGTCAATTATCTCAAAAATGTGATCTCTGGACTTGATCCACTTTGGAAATGAACACTTCATATTCCTGTTGATCAGAAATACGAGTGACGCCACAATGTGAAAACCTTAAGGCATTATAATAAATACAGTACCATTCAAGAATTTGTACAAATAATTTAACCCAGTCAAATGCCTAAAAATAAGTTAATTCGAAGTAAAAATGCGCTCCTCCATTCAATGAATTCTACAATAGCAAACTCACAAATTTAACTAGTAGACTAAGCTTAATCGATACAAGTCAATATAATGAAATAATAAATTAAAAATATTTTAGCAATAATGCGTCACGTGACGTCAAATGATTAACTTATTCATTTTTTTTTTTAATTTCAAAAATTTCCAATATTACTTTAAGCACTTATCGATATAACGAAATTTTCGCTGTATCGACATTTCCTCGTGACGTTTTTTTTTTTTTTTTTTGCTTCCATCAGTTGGCGCAATTGAGATATGCGAGTGCATTGAAATAGGTTGGTGTGTGTCCGAGCGTCACCCGTCGTCGACCGAGTGTGCCAGCACCACCCACCGGCGACCGGAAGACGACACTGTTCCTAAACGAGTTTTCCAAACCAGTAACCACCACCACCAACGTAATACGATCTCCTCTCACTCACTCGCCTAACACTTTACGCGGCCGGCGTTACAACGACGTACATTCCGACCTAAATGTTCTTTTATACATCAAACTCACACTCGCAGTTGGACCTCTCTTTTCATAAAAGGAAATCTTGTGGCAAATGTCATAACACCCCAACCAGCAGAATGACATCCGACATCAACTACGATTTCATCTTCCCATAAAACACCCCCCACGACAGACTTACCACCCTTTCCCCTATTGCACCCCCCTCGAATGCGTGAAAAAAACGCTTATACGGTCAACAAAAGCGATTCATTGCTGCTTCACCTTGCATTTCTAGCGAAACACCTGCAATTTCGTAGCCTCAAAATTTCTAAATTTAGTAACGTTAATCTTCATTTAAAGCTTTTGGTAGCAACGACAAAGATTTTACTAAACGAGATTAAAATTCTTCAAGCAAATATTTAGTAAAAATGTTTCTAGAACAATATTAAATAAAACGTCAAGCGAATTTACGGCAACTTTTTGTCCTCCTTTTTGATATCCATTTTTGTCATCTGATGAAACAAGCCGACATTACATAAAACTAGCTCTCATAGTATCAACCTAATACAGTACAGTATTGTGATACAGTATACAGGTTTTTGAGCGAGCTAACTATTGGCTTCTTAATCCTTCTAAATTGTGTACCACTAGATAAAATTCTGAACGCGAAACGTACCACTTCATTAGCTATAATAAACTCGGGAATCAACTAACTTTTACACCCAACAAAATTCCGTTAAAGTTGATTGATCACATAATACAAGAAATACAGCATAACGAAACTATCCACTAAATCTAAACTGAAGTGCTGTATAGCACATTATGAATTAGTTCATTCAACTGATTCGCGATATTATACTGTATAATAAAATTTCCTTCCAATGAAAACTAGTGTATTTTGCTTACCAAAATAATTACATTCAATTCTAAACAATTCAAACTTCACATTAAGCTTATAAAAACGATGCAATTTCAAACATCTTCGCAAATGCATCGATAATAGACGATTATTCAAGTAAACAAATTAATCAGTCTTACCTTAAAGTAGAAAACACCCCACCAAAATAAATTATTAAGAATTGAATTCCTACCTGCAAAAAAACAAAAATCATTAGTAAAGAACACACATTTCATTCAAGAAAACACATGGTTTAAACAAAACATTATTATTAATAAAAGCTAGATCCACGAAAAATAAATTATTGGTATAATTTTTTAACAATAAATTAACAATATTTTTTTATATAGAAAAGTAACTTTTAATTAAACTCAACTTAAAGTCCCTGACTACTTCGTTCCCGCCCTAATCCCACTTGACTTAAACTTCGTTTACGTTTTAAACACAATGTTTGGTTTCTTAACCTAAGTAGGTGCCACTAAAAAGAGATTATATGTCAATTTTAAAAAATAAGCAGGCCACAGACTCACAGATAAAACTGTTTCAAGGGTTTATAGATAATTATTTACTACAGAGTGATCTCAAAAGGACGAAACCCCTGCAATGATAGAGTGATGTAATTTTAAGCCAAAAATTTAGTCACAGCCCAAATTATATTCCGCATGAACAGGCCATAGCCGTTGAAATGCCTATCACGTGTTGTTCTCGCTGAGCTTTTTTGGTGTTGAGCAAAAAATCAAATTTTCACAAAACATGCATTTATGGATGAGACCAAATTTGATTCCCCTGTTGTGACGAGTTTAAAAGGAAGCTTCCTTTACAATATCTTGTTTGCTTGATAAAAGTCAGGACACTGGTAGAGTATGTGCATACTCAAAAGAACACATGTCCACCACCACTTTTAACTGTAAAAGTTTTTGATGTGCTTCAGGGCCTAACTCGCTCTCCCAGAACATCTTTTGGATAAATATTTTTATATTTTAAGACTTGTTGAGAAATTCCGAATGAGGAAATTTTATTTCAAACTCCTCATCCCACGTTTACAAAATGATTCACAGCCATAAATAACAATCATACGGTATTATCTTTGAGAAATTTTGAATGCCTGTGCCACACACACACACACACACAAAAAAAGCAAGCACTTGAATGAAAATGATGCGTAATAAAGTACTCCGAGTAATACTGTAATTTCAACATCTATCGTCTGTTAATATAGAATATATTATAAGATCTTGGCTAAAATGTGTTTTAAAAAAGTACAGGCGCGAGAACACTCCCTTATGTTTAGAGTTGCGTTCTTTTGTAACCACTCCGTAATGCTGTTTTAAGTTTTGCCCGAAGTCTTTAACCAAGAATGAACAGAATCTAAAAATGATTTACAAGTTTTACATTAATCTTACGATCAAACCCCAAAATGAAATTTTATATCGAAACCAGGTAGCAACGAAATAATACATTTACATGTATTTATTTTATTTTATGTTTGCACCAGAAATTTTTCATAAACATTCATTGAACAGTAGCATGTCTTACAGTATGATGACTTAAGATTCTAGTTGAATCAGAGACAGTTAAATACAGTAGATGCATAAAACCACAATTAAATGTGTTCTTAATCCTTCATATTCCCGAATTTTATTATTAATTTTTTGCGAGGGATCAGCATTTAATATACTGTACTCAAACAAACTCCCATTTAATAATTTTTACTGATATAACCACGTAATCAATTCAATCTCTCAATTTAAATATTTAAAAAAACCCACGGTATAATTATATCGTTAATTACAGACTAGTGAAAATTTATCAATACTTTAATACCTTTGAAAACAAATTCGAAACTCATAGTTTTAACTCTCATTCAGAAATCATCGTTTCCGCAATTGCATAATTATTTGGGATGAATTATTAGGCCATTCGGCCCTCCAAGTAGTGGTAAAGTAGGCGGGGCTTTATTGCTCCTCCACTTCCTTAATGTTACTTTATCACGAATCCAATTCTATATTCAGCCGTCAAATGCACCTATGTATAGATATAGGTTTCATCCTCGCAAACTTTATAACTTTATCTTCGCGTAATTTAAATCCTTAATACTCGTAATTTGGTAGAACTTGCGATTGAGATATTTCCTTTAATGATCAATTCGAATGTTCTAAAATTACATGGTGAGCATTTTTTTTCTCACCCCACACTTAGTGAGCTAAATCAAATAACTATTTTTTCCCCTCTGTGTTGATCATACAAACACATAAATTGCATTCATACCTACGGTTTATCGTGGAAATATTTTTTATATATATATTTTTTTTTTTTGGCATGTTATAAGTTACTCATAGCCAATTAATTCTATGCCATTTATCACATTTCATGCTAATTTTAAATTAATCAACCATCCATTCGCGCAAATTCTATGCACGCTTTTTTGTCAATACTGTATTTTAATTTGCGCGAATAAAAATCTAAAACACGCAAATTATTTCCTTCTATACTTATTTGCTTATTATATTATTTGTATACAATACAGACTATATTCTTTTGTAACCTCAATTTGCCCGCATTAAAAGCACCAACTAAGCTGTCGTGCAAACTGAGTACAATCAGACTCCGCTTTACATCTGAAATTCTCAAAAAATGAGATGCAAAGTGAATTACAGTTTACCAAAACAAAGCATGTAAAATATAAAAGTTATGTTACTAACGATTTCTACAAGTAAATTTAATTTTTCCACTCATCTAAAAAATTACAAGTGAAGTGCATGTTTTATGCATATAGCATAAAGGTATACTAATATGCATAAAAAATGCTAAAAAAATTATTGTTTGGCTATAAAAATCAATAACTATAGCAAATAATATCGTTTAGTAATAATCTCTGTGGTTATCACCAAAGCTTTAAATCAAGATTAAGTCGCTAAATCTAGATTTAGAAACCTGGAAGCAACGAAATACAATTTATATTTCGTGTCAAACGCACTTAAAAAATCTAGATAAAAATCTCCTTTTTTTAATATAAATGTAAAAAAAAATAAATAAATAAATAAACAAACATATTTGTTTGTAGATTTATTCTCATCTTGATCAACACTCTCTCCTCGCTTTCGATGGTTGCGAACACAGCGAATAAAAACCGCAAGCTTGGAATTGGTGTCATTTGAAAAGCACTTAAAAAACGATTCATATTAAACACGCGCAGACAGTTGTTGTGCTTTCGGTGTGGCGCAATAAAAGATGAAGGGAGAAGCTCGAACGGAAATAAAAATGTGCGCGCGCAGAGTTCACCGAGCGTAAATCATATTGCCAACTGGAATTCGAAATAGGAAAAGCCCTAGAGACCTCCCGCTCAATAATTAAGAAACAGTTTAATTACCAAAAAGCTAATTAGGTTAAATAGATCGAAGAATAAGGCGCGAATACAACGAAGGACTTTATTCGCAGTACAGGATTTACCATTACGGGGTACAGATTCGAGCTTTTATGGGGCTTCTAACAAATCAGGGGCCTCGCCCCAACAACTAGACTCAGTACGATATGCACGACATAAAATTCTGCCTAAATACTATCTGCCGTATACTACAGTATAATAAATGCATTTTAATTTGCACAAAACAAAATAAATGCTCACAGCACTTACTAATTAATCCCTTTAAAAAGATTTAAAGGGAAATTAGACCCTACACACAAAAAAAATACCATGAGAAAATCTAGAGCTAGTAAACCCAATACATTACAGTACGACCCCGTTATACCGCGCCGCGTTATACCGCGGATTCGTATATATCGCGGGTACAACCATGTCCCCCATCAATTTTAACCTTTCGCTTTTTCAAAGAAATTTTTTTGAACTTTGGAAAAATTATACGTTAAAAATATAAAATTAAAGTTAAAAATTATAAAAAAAGTTAAAAATGGTGCATCTAAAGCTATTATATTTCGAAAGAGTGGGATACCAGGAGAGACTATTAGGGGTTGGATGAAGAAAAAAGAAAAATTGCGTTCATTTGTGTCTAGTATTGAAACAAATGCGCCAAACCACCATGAACAATTTTTTTCGTTATAACGCGGCCTAATGCATGTCCCCCAAAACCCGCGTTATAACGGGGTCGTACAGTACTAAATTCCAAAACACAATTTAAAAAAAAATATATACAGTATATTAAACCACGAAAATCAATACTAAATTGCACAAAAACTATAGTAAACCTCTCAAAACACTAACTAAAAACATGACCCTGCTATACTAACCCACAAAAATACTTGAACAAAACCTATCCTAAACTTCAAACATATTTACTAAAAACGTTAAACTATTGAAAATCAATACGGTATTTATATCTAAAAAAAACCCGTACTAAACTGAAAAAAATTCTTATTAAACTCATAAAAATACTAACCCACAACAAATTAGCACCAAAAAAAACCACAACAAACTATGTTGTACTTCTATATTACAAAAAATTGACTCTAAGAAAAAAATTATGCATCCACACATGAAAACAAGCCGTTAACTAAATTAAAGGGGACTGTGCTAATACATATTATTAAAAACCACCACCGTAATAAAAGCATTCCGCTTAATTGAATTTTTTCAGAGAAAAAAAAAAACTCAGCAACATAAGGCCTAAACAAGAGTAAATCCGGGTCTGGCCGCGCACTCTCCGGGACAACGCGAGCAGCAGCAGACGACACAACCACCGTCAACGACAAATAATAATTAGAAATAACAGCATGGAATGAAGCGCCATCTATATTATCAAAAGTAGAAAAGCATTGTTACGAGCGAACTAATTAAAGCAAAAATATGAAGACGTAATCGAAATTTGAAGAAAAGCAAAATTAAAAGAAGAAAAATAAGAAAAACAAAAGCGATATTAGATGAAAGATGCTTCAATACATTTTACAAAACAATAATATTCCTAATAGATAATGAAGTTAAAAATAGAGAAGAATAGGAACCCCCCGAGAAGCTAAAATTTACTTTTTTAAACTAAAATAAATAGCGAAAGTATTGAATTCGGCAGCGCCCCCCTGCGGCTTAATTTATCATATCTCTTCTTCCTCTGCTTTTATTCTATCAAAATCTCATTCAACTGTCGCCTACTTCGTGTTTTTTTTTTTTACATTTTTGTTTTCAAAAGTCTTCTTCGCGCAAATCGCTACGTCATTTGCTTCAAAGACCACGACAAAGTGCGCGCGCGAGCAACCGATTAATAATTAAGCGCCCTCTACCGACCAAATTACGCGAGGGTGACTCCAAAAGTTCGTCATCACCGTGGCAATTAGCGTTGTTGTTGCGTGAAGAGTTTTCACCTAATGGTGCCCAACCCATGGTACGCGCCACTTGGTCCATTTGCAAATTGGATTAAAAAAAAAAATAGAGTTCTTTGGTTTATCTCGACCACAAGCTGGGAATAAAGTTGTAAAGTTTCCGCTCGTCATTCCCGTGCCATGACGTCATGGTCAGAGCAATTCACTCACAGGGAAATTTAAAAACAAACAAACAAACAATATACTCGTACAGTACCGGGTAATACTGTATTAGATTAACAGAAGGCTTAGATAAAATAATGAAATTTTAAAATAAACAAGAGAAATTTTGAGAGAAAAAGTGATGTTTATATTGAAAAGTGAGAGTATATTAGTTGAGGTCTAAAAAATATTTCTTTAAAAAAAATAGAATTTTCATGGGAGGGGGGGAGGGAAACAAATAGTGAAACGTTTGGATAAAAGTGTAATCTTTTAAATAAAACAGTGGAATGCTTGTTTGGTAAGTATTTAAAAGCTTGTATCAAGTGTTGGCAGCGATAAAAAAGCTGAGAGCAGCTGCATTAACTAATTCAAAAAAGCAGGTGCGAGATAACTTTATCATGACTTTTACAATGTCCGCCGCGAAAGATAATGAGTAAACACGGGGAAAACATCCATTTGGCGCGCTTTTCAACGCACAGCGCGCCAAATCGTTATTAACGCCTTCCTCCACGCACAAACTACTGTACAAGACTCACTAAGTCAGTTTGAAAGCGTTGACAAAAACATTTTTCTTAACCATTACGCTATGTGCACGTATAATTACGGTAAACTAGTCTATCCATGTAAAGATCACGAAATAAAGAGCAAAAGGCCAAGAAACATGTTGCTAACCAATTATTACGACGTTCCAAAGATGTCTTTAACGTTAACATAATTATTGTACCAAAACTACCAACTAATGTATAAGCTACTATTACGCTGAACCTAAAAAAAAAATGTACATGTACAGGTAATTGTGGGTCCACAAACATCGTTTAACGAAAATTCCCCAATTATAATTTGGTAACAATGTTTACATAAAAGTAGTCGTTTACTTCTGCTTAAAACGCTATTCTCTATTAAACTGCAAAAGTCTGACTTTATTTGCGATTCAATTTAAAACATTGCGTGCGTTCCTTGTTTATTTTTAATATTAAGCAGTTTATTTGCTCGTTTTGCGGTCTATTTAGACTTTAGAAGTTTCAATAACCGGAGAAAAATATTGTTTATTCCTTACAAACCCGAATTTCTAGTAAAAACCACAGGAAGATCTCGTTTTATTCTGAACTTAACAGTATTTGTTATAGGATTTAACTAAATTCATGTAATGATTACGGTGCCATAAAAAGAAAATACCGGTACCGTAACAAAAAAACTAAACTCGTTTTAGCGGAATCTTGCTTGTGGAAATTTAATCTCATATTCACGTAACCTGTTTTATGCCCCCCAAAACGTTAAATCAAGATTTAATCACTCAATCTCGATTAAAAAATGCGGCGGAGACCCATTCAACTCGTTTGTTAAAGCACGTGATAAATCCATGTTGTGGCATGCGCACATTTTTTTCAAATTCGCTCAAGTTTTAATTGATCTTGTTACAAGAATGGAGTTTACTAAAATATACTTATGCAAGTGGAAATTTAATTTCGTAAATGTGACATGTTTGTGGCCACCAAAACTTTTTATCGTTCAATCTCGATTGAGAAATCCTGTGAAAACGAAATGTTAAGCAGCACAAAGTACCAGAACTTTCACGAACTCCGATTAGTGTGATTTAAACAATTGTTAAAAATTATAAAAATACATAATAACCAAATGTTGGAACAATTTCAAAAACTTAAAATAATTCCGCATTTGTTCTTTGCCATTGTTCCTATTGACGAATAGCGCTCGCTACAGTCTGCAATAATTTACATAATTTAATTATTTTAAAATAATATGAACATTGTGTTTTAAATAATATTAATAATAAAAGACGATCCCCAAAAAGTATTCGAGTTTTAATCTCAAGTCTACCCAACGTTAATCATCCTAATCCACCTTCAAAACTCGCTCCACGCGGAGGCAAGAGCATACACGTATTGTAGTCTCTGATCCTTAATTTATTATTTACTTATTTAAATTCTCCACAAAAACTTTTTCAAGAAAAACTATTTGAATTCCGCGTTTTCAACTTTTTGAGATTTACGCGTATATCATTCAAATTTATCTCTCTTTTGTCTCTCCCCCACCTAAAATCCCCCTTGAAGCCTCGCGACTTCACCTTTTCCTTAACACTTGCACCTCTGCTTGACGTTCTTCGCTGAATAAATAAACGCAGAGTTGACACACGGACGAGATCGTTATCTTGTCGCAACGCAAACAGCGTATTGCGCAGCCGAAAAATAAGCAACAAAAAAAGCGGAAGAACGAAAAAGTAAGTTTTTGGAGGAGAAAACGACGACAAAGACTCGCACATCTCTGAAATATATATGTAAAAAAGAACCAAAAAAAAGTAAATCACGAAAACAAACAGCATTCTGCCTGAGAAAAAAATCCTTATTTTCGATTTTGATGAAAAGATGCAAAGAATCCGATACCCCGGTTTATTCCTCCTTCACTCCCCTTTTTACTTCAACGTAGATACCTCGGGAGATAAAAAAAATAAAGCCTGCTATTCAACTAAACAACCACGTCACCTGTCTTAAACATATGTCCGCGAACAGAGAGTGGGAGTGAAAAAGGAGGGAATTCAGGTGAATGCGAACCTACTAAAATTCTGCTTCAGCGGTCTTCAACCTTTTTTACTTACGCACCACTTGGAAAAAAGTTAGCGTACCACTAATGGAGTAGCTAGAATGTTTTTGGGAAAAAATATACCCGAAACAAAAAACCAATACATTGTAATGTATTATCTTTTATTTGGAAAGAACATTTTTTAACGATAAAAAAAAAAACGACGATTAATCAAAACTGATCCATTCGCTTGACTAATTATTTCCACTTTTTAATTAATAAACGTTTAATCATCATTTAAAAAACGATCCTTTTTAGCTCAAAAATTTCACTTTTTAATAGAAAAAGGCTTTAATTTTTATTTAAAAAACCCAAAACAATTATTCCAATTTTTAAATCGAAATATTATGCTTTTTAATTCGAAGTAGCCTATTCTACTTTTAATTCCAAAATAAATTCCACGTTTTCAATTCAAACTATGTATTCCTCTTTTTTAATCAAAATAGTCAATTTTCCACTTTATAGTTCAAAATATTCTTTTTTTTTAATTTCAAAAAACATTCCACGTTTTTAATTCAAAATACATGCACTTCACTTTTTAATTTAAAACAACCTCATTTGAACTCCAAAAAAACAAGCAAACCACGGTTTAACTAAAAATGTTCAACCTTTTCGCTAAAATAATTTCACTTTTAAAGTTAAAAAAATTTATTTAATATTTTAATTACAAAATTAAATTAAAATGTTAAACACAAAATAAAATCTATTTTATAAGAATAAATTCTAACTTGACATAAGCCCTAAAAAAAAAATGTCACTAGCAAAAAATTTCCACTTAATACTGTAACTAGTGGCGCACAAACCTACAGGTTGAGAACCACTAGAATACTTTTCTTCTATTCACTTCGCACACAAAAATACAACAAGGTTTGTGTGTTATTGTCAAAGTCAAGAAGAGCAGAAAAAGAGAGGAAGACACACTTTAAGTGGCCCGGATGACACAACACAAAATCCTCTATCACAATTCGGAATCTCGACTTTTAGAAAGAAAGAAAAAAAAAAGAACGAAAAAAAAAAAATCTATATAAATCTACAGAGAAAGAGAGAGAGATAGATAGAGAAAGAGATAATAAACGAGGACAAGAGTTTTGTCAGTAAAAAGCTCTCTCAGGACAATCTCCGTTCGCATGAGTAGCCCTAACACGGGGTCGGGTCTTAAGTCTAGGACACACAAACCCACCTTTAATGTCCTCTCACATCCTCCCTTTCGCATTCTCTCTTTTCTATCTCTCTCAAAAGAGTTAATTTTTTGTGGACGAGATGAATGAAATTAAAAGAAGCCGCTCAGCACCACTCCTCCGTCCCAAAACGCACTTGCATACAAAATTGTCATCTTTGTCCTCACCCTCCCACCTTTATCACCCCCTAAAAACCGCCGTCATTCCACCTTTATTCTAGAGTTACTGCCAAATGTCGATACAACGAACGTCAGTAGTACAAAATTTCGCTAAAAATAATGAGGCACTAATTTATAATATACAAAAATAATCACCGCATTTCTTAATCTAGATTTAAAATTTTAAAGGTAACATAAAACAGTTTTATTAAAACGTCTTTAAGAACAACATAAAAAATTAAAACCAATCTTTCTTTTTAAATTATCACACATTTGCCAACTCTTCTTTTAACCATTAGCTGTATAATGTTAACTATTTTTTGGTAGCAACCAGCTAGCAGCAACCAAATAGATTTACCAGGTAGTTTAAAAACTGAGATCAAAGCAAACGAACATTAAATCAAACTAAATCACTAAGTGTAAACGCCAAACGCAATATTCATTTTCAGATTTGATCATTTCGTAATTATAAGAACTTTATTGTTTTTATTCCGATAATTTTCTAGAAATCATATTGCGTTATCTAAATCAACTGGTAAACTCAAATCACCACTCGGTAATTTCAAATGTACTATTGTGGTAAGCAAACTTCTGCCAAAGGCGACATATTTAAAAAAAAAAAAAAATCAACTTTCCTTAACAGTTTTTATCTACTGTAGTTAACGGAACGTTTCCAAAATAAACATAACAAAACTTTCCTTAGCATTCAAACAAAAATCAAAGTACGGTAACAGAGTTTTTAATAATTTATGAACTTCGCGATTTGTCAAAATTATTTTCATCAAAATTACCGGTTTTTTAATGAATTAGAAATATCGTAAATCACTTTTAACTAAATAAAATAATATTAAATGAATAAAAATCGTCTTGGGAGAATATATTTGTATTTACTCGTATTAGAAAACTCGCTAAAAAGAATTTTCGACAAAACGTTCACAAGTAAAACGAAATTTCGCTGTACCGACGTTTCCCCGCGCCATAATGTATGTTTTAATGCGTTGCAGCTGGTAAAACGCTCTTCACCTTTCAAATAACCGATGAATAAATGAGCTCAACCAATCGGAAAGTAAAACGCTAACGCTATTTTTTTTCTCTCCCTCTTCTTTCTATTTTATTATCATTTTATTTATTCGAAAAATAAATAAAAATAAATGAGAAAAAAAAAAAAAAAAAGAGAGGAAAACGATTGAAAAATTCTTGGAAAATGTGAATCGTCGTCATTGATTGAACGCGTAGAAAAGCGACAGATGAGATTTGAAGGAACCGGAAACGCGAATCTTCTATTTCGATTAACAATTTAAAATTCAATGAAGAAAATGTAAAGGTGAGTGACGGGCTATTTCCAAGTTGTATGCCTCACCACCCCAAAAAAAACATCACCCCCAAACGCCCCTTCAACAATCTCCATTCCTCGCGATCGATTGAATTAGCAAAACGCGTTTATCGAAGAGAAACTTTCTCTCCACGTTTCCGTTACGTCATACCGCGTTTAAAAACAAGTGTATAAATTTCATTAAGCTTTCGCCGGCGCACTTTTGAGTCTGTTGACAGCCCGCAACAATGAAAGAAGAAAAATAAGAAAAAAAAAAGATGACATCATCTGGGCAGAAAACGATGCGCGCTCATTCTAATTGTTCCCCGTTCAATTTCCTATTCAACGCCTTTTTATATCATTAGCGTCACACGACGACGTGTCTTATCGTCCGCCCCGCTACAAACGAAACCTAATTTAGGCTACTACTTATACAAAAACTACCCAATTCTCATTTAAATATAAAAATTAGAATAGAATATCAAACGCTTTCATCGTCCTTCTCCTCGAATTATTATTAACATTTCTACGAAAACGCTGTTTCCGTTTCATCAAAGAAAAAGACGAAGATAAAGAAATTTCTGCTCTTCTTTACTACCGGTAGCGGCGTCTAGTGAGCAAATACTTAAACTGTCTATTGTCAGAAACTCTTTTCTTCGACGTAAATACTGTGCAGAATAACACCAGAGTAGAAATAATTATTAAAAGAGTTTGCGCTTGAACTGACTGTAGCAACGTTATTGACGTTTAAGCGGATGTGACACCATAACTACGATATTCTGTACATGTACACGCATGCGAGTACTGTATATAGGGTTCACAGTTATCGACAAAAGGTTATTTTAATAGGAAAATAATTTTGGCTTTCAGAGAAACTTTTTTACAGCAATGAACCTCATCACAAAATACCGGTAGGTCGTATTTTTGACCGGGAAATAAAAATACTTTTTCTATTAATTTTAATAATAATTATTGTTGTTGAACTTTTCATAAAAAAAAATATTAATGTATTAAATTAATTTTATGAATTAGTAAACTTTTTTTTAAAAAAAAATTCTGAACACTGATAGTGGTACAGAACAATGTACTGTACGTGTATTTTGTTTTGCTTTTCACATACTACAGTACTGTACTCTATTTTTTAAGTTAGGCAGATTTTGCAGGCGCAATTTTTAGGAAAAAAAACACGTTAACTTAAAAAAAAATAGGCTAATGTTTTGAGAAGGTGTGAGCGATAATCTCTCAGATGTACGTGACTGCTGTGGCTTAAGAAAGAATTAGCGGAAGTAGCATCCGGGGAAACAGTGGATGGACCTGGATCCGGACTACGCTTAAGGTATGATACGCGACAAGAATTCTCAGTTAAACCATTATAACAAAACATCGATCTCTAAATAATAAATAACATTTTTTTCTACATAAAGTCAATAAAAAACTTCATAATGGATTTCAAAATCATCAAATTTAATGCCCAAATTAATCTTTTTAATCGAAATTCAATAGATAAAAATTTTGGAATAATTATTTAAATGCTGTATTCATTGAATAAACAAACCCCATTAAACCAAAAATATTACGATTAATGAATTACAGAAATCCAGAAAGAGTGTGCGTCTCTCTCAACAAGACCAAAAATGAAAACTAAATCTTGAAACTAAAAAATTAATCTAAAAACTTATGTAATTACGGTAAATTCGAAAATTAATCTAAGAATTAAGCTCAGTAAAATAATGAAAAATAACTACATGTGTACCAGCAAACTATTCACGACCAAAAGATAATAACCACCACAATTAAAACCTTGAAAAGAATATATAATTTGATACATTTTTAAAAACTCATCTAAGGACGAAATTAAGAGACTGAAGTTTAGAAGTCGTAAATGTAATGACAGAACAGGCGGCTCCGCATCCGAATACTGTATAACTATTATTACTATTGCACTGTAACTGGTAGTTTAACAAGTATTCATATTTTTATTCGCAAAACGCAATTATTTAAT
The DNA here is from genome assembly GCA_034692225.1 of Polydesmus complanatus. Classification (NCBI taxonomy): domain Eukaryota; kingdom Metazoa; phylum Arthropoda; class Diplopoda; order Polydesmida; family Polydesmidae; genus Polydesmus; species Polydesmus complanatus. The sequence goes on along the minus strand of JAQGAZ010001129.1, from coordinate 2,648 downwards.
GAACAGGAGGCACTAATTGAGCTTGTTTAGAGCGTGGAATGCAACGACGGCGTCGCAGCTTATTATTAATTTGCTTTTCTTTTGAATATGATTTTGTACGAGCCAAAACCCTCCTTCCTCACTCCCCTTGATGGTGGAAACAGGATTCAACTATGAGTGGAATGCTCAAAGGTAGACACCGAATTAAACGGTTGATTTCTACACTGCGCATCAAAAATAAACACGCAAATAAAATAAAAATGTTTTCAAATCAAAAATATTTTTATTTACTTTCTCTCTCGCATTGAAAAACATTGGAAAACCTCGTGCAAAATCAACCCTCCATTTGCACGACTTCTAAGTACGCGAACTAATGTTTTTGAATATTTTAAGAATATTTTCTCGAATAAAATATTAATTCTGTGCAAATATTTTTTTGCTTTTTACTTTCATTTCATTAATTTTTCGTTTCAATGCTTTTTATTTTTTGCTTTATTTTTACCTACCGGTACTTATTTTTTTAAAAAATTGTTTTCATTTTAATTTTGTCTACTTTCCGCTTAAATGTATTATTTTATTTCGAATTTATAAATTTAATTATTTAAATGAATTCTTGTTTTAAATTTTCTGTTTCAGATTTTAATCTAAATATTTAAATTTTTCGTTGTAATAGTTTTTATTTTTTTGGTTATCAACGTTTCAAATTGTAGTATATGTGTAAAGCTTCCATTATTTTATTTCATTTGAATAATTATTTTCAGCTTTAAATTTAGCAAATTTTCGTTTTACTAAACCTTATTAATATTTTAGTTATCGACTTTTCAAATTTTAATATAAACCTTCTATTATTTTATTACTGTAAAAATGTATTTTGATTTCATTTCAAGTACAGTACTCTATTTTCAACTTTAAATTTAGCAATTTTTCGTTTTACAGAACCTTAATATCAAATTTTGACAACAAAACACCGAAAGCATCGCGCAAACGGAGTTCAATTCGACCGCCTCCCGCGCTTTTGCATAATTATCTTTATTCTTATTCTTTCGCTTTCACCTTTTCCCTCGAAATAAACAAAGAAAAAGAAGTTGAAAAGTGAAATAAAATAAACAAGCGGACGACTAATTGCCCTCGGTTAATGAAATTGGAATCGGTCACGACCAGGTCAACAACACTCGCTTTTCTTTCCCGCCACCGCACTTAACCAGACACTGGTTAATCTGCGCATGCGTTATCGATCGACTCCCTGGCGTTTTATTAGCGCTACAACAACTGTCACAACTAATAACCAATCCTTTAAATTATTGTTTCCAATTTTCAAAATATTAAAAACCACTTTGCCAAACATTATTTATTTCTCGCCTCTCTTCCACTCCCACTCTTTCTCTCACACTCGATCAGAGAGAAATCATTTACATTTTTCACTTAAAAGCCTTTATTTCAATTACCAATTTCGTAAGAAAAGAAAAAGAAAAAAAATCAGAGAGAAAAAATACAAAAACATAAATAAATAATGCAAATATTAATCTTTTTTTTTTTTTTTTTTCTTACTTGATTTAATTTTTTTTTTTTTTCCAAATTAAGTTTCTTTCATTTTTCGCGGTTTCGTTATAAAGCAATTTCGTCATTAAAAACATTCCAAAATTTCCATTATTTGTATCAAGAAAGAAAAAAATTCGTCATTTACTAAACAGATTAGTTTACCTAAAAACCATTTCTCTCTCACATCACACTTTCTTTTACCATTTAAATGGTTAAATTCACTGTTTAATTTATTACCACACTCTCGAACTTAAATTTTATTGCATTTATTTTTTAAGATAACAAATTTATAGGATTTCTATCGCACGATTTTTTATAACGCGCAGTTCTACATCAACGCGTTATAATAGAATACGCTTTATTACCAAATCGCAATTTAAATCAAATACAGCACTGTAATACAAGACATTCGTTTTCTTAATAATAATAATAATAAAAAAAATACTCCGAATGAAATCAAAATAAAATATTAAAAAAAAAAACTACTTGAAAAATTTTTCCTCGTTCAAAACATAAGCTTATGTGTAATGAGCAATATTTATGGCTGTTAACCTCGTTGAACGCCTCATCACTTTTTCTCGTGCTACAAAAACGTGTTGACAAGTCGGCTGAATTTTAAGTTTTTTAAACGCCAACAACTACTTCAAAAAGTAAAAAAAAAAAAAAAACTATTAAATTCGTGACTTGCACATATCACTTCGCTAAACTCAAAATATAAAAAACATAAAAAAAATCCTACTTTTTTAATGAGAAAAAGATGTTCGAAATTAGTTATGATTAAAAAAAATCAAAACATATGCACAAAAAAAATAATACAAATTATTAATTAACCTTTTAATTAATTAATTTTGCCAATCACAAAAACCGCAGCGTTAAACAAATAAGTTAATAGTTTAATTGCCCTCTTTAAAAAAATAAATGTAAGGCGGTTCCACACTACATAATTACAATACCAGTATCTAAACAATAAAAAAATTAACAAAAAAAAAAATAATTAATTACAGTACATGTACCGGTATTAAAATTTAATTCTTTATAACAAAAACAAGATTAAGTGATTTAATCTCGATTAGAAATCTGCTAAAAAAAAAAAGAGAGGGGAGGGGGGGGGGGGGGGGGGGGGGAAAAAA
>JAQGAZ010001128.1:0-36132 GCA_034692225.1 Polydesmus complanatus | reverse complement strand
AAACCACATTTTCAAATGCATTTTTAACCCCCTTCTGGTCGGTTTTGATGCAAACCAATAGAAAATTCGGATGCAGCATACAAAACTCTATGGGAAACAGTTGCTAACTCAAAACTGAAAAAAATACGTTTGTCCGTCTTTGATACTAGGCTCCTCAAATCTTTTTTGTGTGGTAATATTTACAGAGTCAATAATAATCGTTTTATCGTAGTGGCTGACGAAAATAAACTTTTGTATTAAAGACAATTGTACCGTTCAGCCGTTAAGCCCCGCCCCGCCCCCTCAACTTTACGGAAGTTATGGGTTTAGGAATGTAGCGCGCATGCGCCCATTGCGCAGTACGCTGCTGCGAGGGGCCATTTCCTGCTTTCCAGTTTATTTTTTCTCATTTAATTTTCGTATTTATTAGTGTTTTAAATTATTTTAAGTATCAAAAAGTACATAATTTGCAATTATATAGCTTCTTTAAAAGCCAATCACAACGCAGTCACCCCAGATGACGTGTTGTGCGTTGGAGTGAGCGGTTGTAGCACCTACTGCACGGAGAAAATGGCAGCAGCTGTGTTTATGTTACCTGTGCACGAGGTATTTGGTTTCTCATCGAATCAATTATTTTCACGGATTATGCTCATCTCGTTTAGTACATTTACACCTGAAGTTTCGATCAACGATATTTTCGTGCTATTGGCGGTCATCATATTAAATTAATACTCAATGGCATTCAACGTTGAGCTCGCCATTGAATAACGCCGACCCCCCCTACTCTCGTTTCCAGCGTGTTGAGATACTCTTCGATCGCCCGAAAAGATGTCTTAAAATATGTTGCGTATGATATATGGGATGAAGAGGCTTAAATCGAGGCGTTGCTTAAATTCGGTAAATTGGAATTCTTTTAATAACTGTTATCTCTCTCGGAAAACTGTCGTAGGAAATTTGCTAAGATTTCGGGTAGGTGATGTGCACTGCAGCTACGGTATGCCTAGCTGAGGTGCACATCGACTTTTTGAACGATTTTATGTTTTGAAGAGCTCGCATCTACGAGTAGGCCTATATAACTGGTTAAATTTTTCTAGAATATTTTTTTATAAGTGTAATACTAAGTGGAGTTTTAACTGAAGAGTTTTGCGCTTTTTATTATGAAAATTAAAAGAGAATTTAACAAAAAAATATAAGCTTACCTGTAAGAAATCCTCTCTTCTTGCCCAGGCTCATCCTTCTCCCATATTATGGCTGTTTTGTCCGGATTTGTTTCCAAATGTCGGTCAATACAGTTGACTATTCCAAAAAAAAAAAAAAAAAAAAATACTCGTCAACAATGTTTATCATTTTAATTTGTTAAAAAATGTAGGCAATAGACCAGAAGCGTTGAGTTCTCCTCCCGAAAACCACTTGACGTGGGCTTCTCCCTCGAAATCTCCTTCCAGCACTTTGTCGAAGGGTTTGGACCACCTCAACCGAGTCCTGGCTAAGGTGGCCCAAAAGTCTTCCGAGTTTTGAATACTGTACTCGTAAACTTCCTGGTGTGTCTTTAGCTGAGAGAATTCTTCCAACAGGGGCGCAGACTGATGCTGTTCCACCACATTCCCATTCCCGTTCGTATACCCGTTGCTCATCTTTTTTTTAGCTCTGAAAAATATTAATTTTATAGCGGTCTGTAATTATTTTATACAGGGCGATATTTGTGTTTTTAATTTTTCCAATGTGATTGATCAAAAGTTGTAATAAGTCGAAGAAAATTTTCTATCGATTTAAATGAGAAAAAGCACTTCGTTGATTTAAATAGAGAAGCCAATCAATAATAATTTTCAGTGAAAATCTTGTTGAAAACAGCAGCCGAACCGCAATATGAGTGAAACCGTTACTCGGTAAATGATCTGATATCGTTTAATAAAATGTGAATGAAGGTGAATATATGGCAATGTTACGAGCGGTTATTATTAACGTTTCGTGTAGTAAAGTCCATAACAGTCGCATAACTCAAGGTTTTTTATCTTTTCCATCAATTACTGTAATAGTTCTTTCGCCCTTCAAACGTCAACTACTATACCCCACCCCAACTTTTTACACACTACGTTGTAATCACAACAACCTATATACACATATATTTGCCTACATTTTTTACGGGAAGATTATTCGCACCTACACTACATCTGTGCAGCATCTTCCATACCGGTAATAAATAATTATTATTCTGCTCGATGTGTGTACTTAGTATAGGTCATAAACAAAGTTGGATTTTGTGAGAAAATGCCTTTATTTTGTATTGGAAATGCATGTACAGTAGGCACTTTTATTTGAAAGTTTCGTTCTACCACTAGTAAAATAAAATTAAAAAAAAAAAGAGTATCAAATGCGCGTTTTATCCGATACATGTTCATATAGATTACTTTAATCAAATTTTGATGTGTTGACTTATTTTTTGAAATTTTAATCAAACGACTATGGCAAAACCTTAACATCTAAAATATCACTAAAAAAAACCCTTACAGTAATTATTTTGGATTTAAGTTTTTTTTTTTTTTTCTAATATTAATTTTTATTAATTTGCTTTTATAACGTCTTTTTTGAAAAAAAAATTCGTTTTGTTTATTGCTGTAAGTGTGGCAGTCTGTTTCTTACAAGAAAACATAAATACAGTATTTCTTATTTTACAAACTTTAAAAATTATAAATAAATACAGTATAAACTTTTTTTTTAAAATATAATAATTAAAATTTTAATAAAATTTAACAAACAAACAAAAAAAAAAAAATAACAATAATAAACGACATAAAAAATAATAATCCATAATTACATTGTATTTTTATTTGATTAAAATGCCTTTGACGATTTCTTCCACGATGCTGGGTTCGGCCAGCGTGGAAATGTCGCCGAAGTCGTCCAACTTATTGGCCGCTATGTTTCGTAGAATACGCCGCATGATTTTTCCGGACCTAGTTTTAGGAAGCCCTGAGCAAACCTACCAGAAAGTTGATCAAACATAATTTCTAATCTTAGTCGAGTAAAAGAGAAAGTTACTTGAATATAGTCGGGAATGGCGTAAGTGGCGATGTTCCTCCGAACTAAATCTTTCGCTTCTTTTAAGATCTGCGCTGCACTTGCGTTGTGTCCGTTTTTGAGCACCACGAAGGCGTAAATTCCTTGACCTTTGATGTCGTGAGGACAGCCCACCGCCGCGGTCTCTGCCACCGCTTTGTGTTTCGTCTGCAAAACGTCAAAGAAAAAAAAAATCAGCACTGGTACGTTACAGTAGTTATAGCTTTAAAAATATTTCTTACGAGAACATCTTCAATTTCTGCCGTTCCTAATTTGTGCCCTTTGACGTTTATGACATCATCCAACCTTCCGGTCATTTGATAATAGCCCTTTTCGGTTCTGTAAGCCCCATCTCCGCTGAAGTAGAAGCCTAATTTACGTTTTGAAAGTAATTTTTGATGTAATACTTTTAGGGAAAAGCGAATGAAATTACCTGGATAAGCGCTGAAGTATGTTTCTTTGAAGCGTTGATGGGCTCCGTGTAGTGTGAGAGCCATCCCGGGCCATGGTCGGACTATACACAGTGCGCCGGAAGCATCATTCTCCCGTATTATTTGATTCTGCATTTTTAATTATTTTAAATATTAATAAGTTCAAATTTTTTTTAAAAAATTTTTAAAACATTTACGTTTTCATTCATGATAACGACTTCGATTCCATACATCGGCCTCATGGGCATTGCTGGTAAAATTTCGGCCCCAGGTGAGGATGGCCAAGGAGCTAAACACACTGAACCGGTTTCTATACACAACAACGCTATTTAATAATTTTTTTTTAAAACATGGTAATAACGAGAGTTTTGTTTGTACCCGTCTGCCACCAAGTGTCGATGATGGGGCACCTGTTCTCCCCCACCACCTTGTTATACCACTCCCAGGCCTCGCGGTTCATGGGCTCCCCCGCCGTCCCTAGCACTTTGAGCGAGGAACGGTCGTACTTGGTCACGTGCTCCTCTCCGCTCTTGATCAACATCCTTATGGCAGTGGGCGAGCCGAAGAAGTGGGTGATCTTCAAGCGCTCGACCGTTTCCCAGTAGCGTCCGGCGTTAGGATAGAGGGGCGTGGATTCGAAGATGAGCGAGGTAGCGCCGCTGCTGAGGGGCGCGTATACGCAGCTGGTGTGACCGGCCATCCAACCGATGTCGGCCACGCAGCCGAAGATATCGGTTTCAGGGTCGAAGTTGAAAGCCAAGAGGTGGGAGACTTTAGCGTATAAAAGGTATCCAGCGTGGTTGTGTACCACTCCCTTAGGTTGACCGGTGCTGCCGGATGTGTACATAATGAACAGAGGGTCGTTGCTGTTCATGCTTTCGGGTGGACACTCGGCACTCGCCGTTTCCATCAGCTAAAGCATAAAACAATTAAAATTTTAAATTAAAAGCGGAGTTTATTGTGCTTTACCTCATCCAGATCGATATCTATGGGCGAGTGCGGCACCGGATTCCCGGTTCTCCTGACCAATAAGACTCTCTTAACGCTGGGGCACATGGTCACCGCGTCGTCTACGGTTTTCTTCAGCTCGATGAGTTTTCCTCCTCGCACCGCTTGGTCAGCCGAGATCACCGTCTCGATCTGTCCGTCCTGGATGCGAGTGGCCAGGGCTTCGGCGCTGAAGCCGGCAAACACTACGGCGTGAGTGGCTCCGATCCGAGCGCAGGCCAACATAGACACGGCGGCCATGGTAGATACCGGCACGTATACTGCCACTCGGTCGCCTCGCTTCACTCCCACGCTCTTCAGGCAGTTAGCCATTTTGTTCACCAGAACTGACAATTCCCTAAATAAAATTTTAAAAATTTTATTTTGATTAATATTAGAGATTTTAACGGGAAATGTACCTGTAAGAAATCCTCTCTTCTTGCCCAGGCTCATCCTTCTCCCATATTATGGCTGTTTTGTCCGGATGTGTTTCCAAATGTCGGTCAATACAGTTGACTATTTAAAAAAAAATACTCGTCAACAATGTTTATCATATTAGTTTATTAAAAAATGTAGGCTATAGACCAGAAGCGTTGAGTTCTCCTCCCGAAAACCACTTGACGTGGGCTTCTCCCTCGAAATCTCCTTCTAACACTTTGTCGAAAGGTTTGGACCACCTCAATCGAGTCTTAGCTAAGGTGGCCCAAAAGTCCTCCGAGTTTTGAATACTGTATTGGTAAACTTCTTGATGTGTTTTTAGCTGAGGGAATTCTTCCAACAGGGGCGCAGACTGATGCTGTTCCACCACATTCCCATTTCCATTCGTATACCCGTTGCTCATCTTTTTTTAGCTCTGAAAAATATTAATTTTTAGGCGCTCAGTAATATAATATAGGTTGATTTTTGTGTTTTGTAACGTGATTGATATTAGTTAAAGATCGATAAATCTGAATATCAAAGATTAACTTTGTAAACGAGGGAGAGAGCGAACGAGCACGTGTCGAGGACATGCGCACAGTCCACTCTATTAATTGTGTTAATTAAGAAAATCAGAACACATTTTTAAAATTTTGTAAGATTTTTATTTGTGATAAATTTATTTTCAAGTTTTTTTAAGAAAATTTAATTAGCCTATTATTGGTTGTTTTTTTTTTTGCAAAATTATTTTTAAAAACAATTTGTAAACAATTTGAAAATTCAATTTTTTTTAAATATCAGGCTAATTTATTTTGATATAAAATATTATTACCGGTATTAATAATAATGTGTAGAACAATTAGAAACTGTTATTAATTGCATTGTTTAAAAAAAATCGGGTTTTACATTTTCTAAACTTTCAAACTGATTTTAAAAGTTCAATAGAACATTATATTGTATTAATTTACAAGAACAGTGTAAAAAAATGCTTTAAATAAGTTTTAAAATTATATATTTGTTCTGAAAATATTTTTTATATTTTAATTTAAAAGGATATTAAGAGCTGTTTTAAGAACAACACTTTTATTAAATCTTTTATTGTAATAAATTATTATTTATTACTAATTTTAAACTATAAGTTATAATAATAATTATAAAAAAAATTAAATCCACTTTGTTGCGGAAAATTAAATTTTAAATTATTTTGCTCTTTACATTTTAATTTTACCAAAAGTCCTCATATAAAGTTGACCGGAACTTGATTTTCAGTGAAATCCCGGATGAAAATGCGTCCGAACCGCAGCACTAGTTAGAACTTAAAATGATTTATTTTTAATAAAATTAAAAGATTAATAAAATGCGAGCGATTAATTTCCACATCTCGTGTAGAGTATTAATTGCATCCGAACGCATAACGCAAGGTTATATTATTATCATCATTTATTTTTCGCGCTGCAAGCCTCACACCTCCCAACTCCCATTCCACCCCCAAAGGCTCACGTTTCTTGTCCCACTTTCTTATGCATTAAGGTTACAAACGCATTTGACGCACATCGGAAATCACACATTTTCATCTCAAAAATTAATGTTATTTCTATACGAACTTAAAAAAAAAAAAATTTCGGCGTTGACTTGACTTTTAAAATCAAAACCGTTGTTGTGTAGTGATCTGAAAAAATATTTAAAGTTAACTTTATTTCTTAAAGAAAAAAAAAATAGTTTGTTTAAGATGAACTTTGACTGGGGGAAAAAAACTTGATATTCAATGTATCGGAAATCGAATCTCTCGCAATTTCATAATGAATTTGGTTTTAAATGTCGCTTTACTCTCTTAAGAATTATTTAAAAGTGGTCGACCAATTACAGTTTAGATTTTGAATATTTAGTTTCAACGAACACGTTTTCAGCTGCACTCCAGCATATTGTCAATTTAAGACACTGTGTAGTCACGCGACGCACTTGTTTCAGTACCCAAGTGTGCCAAAAACATTTGCTAAAAACGCAATTTTTTTTTAGTATTTTATTTATTTAAGAAAATATAAATTACACTAAAAAAAAAAACTTTAAAAACAGCGATAAACCAAGATTTATTTTTAGCGATTAAAAATTTTAATTACCGGTAATTAATTTTATTAATGAATAATGAAGATAGACGAAAACTATAAATGAAAGATTTTAGACCGTACAGATATTGCAGTACTAATTTTTATAAAATGATGGAGTCGTCCACGATTGCTTTGATGTAAAAAGCGTCGTTGCGCAGGTACCTAGCTTCCGGTGATTCGATGACCTCGTGCGCCACGAAACGATGAAACCCTCTCCCGATATTCCTTTCGTTTTTGGGCTTACAAAATTCGGGCCAGCTGAAGTCAGGCACCAAAGTCTTCATCAAGTGCATCTTATCTCGCGTCTCTCTCTGGTCCATCAACACGAAGGTGACTTTCTGCTGAAAGGGCCAGTTGAGCACGTCGTCGTAACGGCCCTTCATCACGCACAAGTAGATGGAGATGTGGGTACCCCTTCCAATCCCGTCCCCTAACACGTCTAACGCCAGGCACATCTTGTAACCGTAGCGGCTGGTGTAAAAGGCCGGACTGCACACGTCTTCCGCCGTCTTTTGACCCTGCGTTTTCAAGCGGGAATAACCGTCGATCCGCCACACCAAAACTCCGTCGTAACTCACTTGATCCTCAACAACAACCGGTACCTCTCCTAATTCAAAATAAAAAAATGAATTATTTGAGGACTTATCGGAATTAAATTCTTTGGTACTTTTTATTTTTAAGGTTTCAGTTATCTCTTTCATCTGAGTGGTCAGTACGCTCATTTGGTTGCCAAACACTTTCATCTCGTTTTCGAGTTTTTCGATTTTATCGTTTAACTGTACTTTAACGGTATTTGAGGTGTCTATATAGAAGGAGAAAAATAATATTACTGTATAAACAAATTTTAAAGGGCTGTTCATTATTTTTTGAAATCAAACCTTGAATCCCCGTAATGCCATCTTTAAGAACTTGTAACATGCGATCCACGCGTAGTTCCACAGTGAGGATGGAATCGCGAAGGAATTCAATGTGTTGACGCTGCTCGCCCATCGAAGCCAACGTTATGTCCGACGATGACATGGACATTGGTCGGCGTTTGGATTGACTTCCGCTGGGTTGGGCTCTCATTATGACTTTGGACGGTTGGCTTACTTCCGCCGTCAACTGCTGTATGGCAGGTCCAACTACCGATGTGGGTTGAACAGCTTTGGTTTGGCCAGACTGAAGACATTTCACCAGATGCTCCTAACGAAAAAAAAAACTCAAGTAATAAAAATTAATAACGATGGCCCAATTAATTTTTAAAAATTATTATTTAAAAAATATAAGACCTGGATTAAGTGCATGGGTAGTAGTTGATCGCATTTGTCTTTATTGGGACAGCGAAAAAGAATTTCTCTCGGTTTTTCAACTTCTGTTTTTGCTGGTAATATTTTTATCTACGTAAAAAAAAAATTCCAACAAAATTAATTTTGTTTAAAACCGTTTTGCTACGGTTTGCTACCGTATTTCTGTGCACGATAGACCCATCCAAAGGGCACTTGGAAGCCCCATTGCTCAACTCATCCGCGCAGGTGGAGCACAAAGTGTGCCCGCATCCGGCGCTGCACGTTGGTTCATTCGCCTCGATTTCCTCTTCGCAAAATACGCATTGGTCTTTCCCAATCTTCCCCACACCTAGTACAGTACAGTATTTTGGAATTAATTAAAGTAACTTAATTTTCGTGAGCTTTTAATTCGGGTGTACCTCTGGCAGTGGGTTGAATCCTGGTCCTAGCAGATGCTCGATCTCCCATATTTTTCTCTTTTCATATATTATAATAGCCTGCGCTTTTTAATTTTAATAAATTTTTTTGTCATTACCGGTACATGTAATCGAATGAAATGAGATAGAAATCTAGATTTAGGTTAGTTTATCGTTAAGTAGGTGGGAATTTCGTACGAAACGATCAAAACTACTATTTGATTGTTGACTTTTATCTTTGATTACGATTATTGTTATAGTAACAATTGGTTCGCTTAATCTGTGACATAAACTTTATATTGTAAAATAATAAAAACAAATAATGATGACTAAACTCTACTCTTTTTTTTTTTTATTTATTTTTTTTATATAAAAAAAAATCAATTACTGTAATAATAAATCAAATAACACCTAATAAAATGGGTTTAAAATTCCAAACGAATTTTTTTTTTATTATTTAAATGATTTTATTAATTTACCGGTATATGGTTAACCAGGTTAAGTTTGAAAATTTTGGTGCATTTTAATTTATTAAAAGATGTTGGCTACTGTATAATCAAAAATGGTTCCAAAAACTTATTTAAAAAAGAATTTAAAGTTATTTTTTCAGAACAAATTTCGCAAAAAAAAAAAAAAATAGAAAAATAATAATCAATTTAAAAATGAATCATTTAATAATTAATTTTACTCATGAGTACTGCACAGTAATAAATTAATAATAATCCCGGTATTTATTTTGATTTATTTATTTTTAGCGAAACCTGGAGCGATCGCCATCTAGTAGTAGTTGCAGTAAGGAATTGGGAGGTCACCACGTGAGTATCAGCTGATCGCTTTATCCTTAAAGAAGTTTGTAGTTGTTCATGAATTATTATATTTCTGCTTTCTCATTTAAATAATTTTAAGAGTAAACGATATGTCAAATCAATTAATAAGTGAAAATGTGGACGACTTGAGCTTCGTCGTCTGTTTGCTGCACGAAGCGATCGACGAAAGGGCGATTTTAGATTTCTTGAAGGCCGACGATTGCGGAGCAGTATCGGTGTTCGTAGGAACTACGAGAAATCACCACGAAGGCCGCAGCGTGGTCCGCTTAGAGTACGAGGCTTTCGTCTCCATGGCAGAAAAACAGTTGCGTTCTATCGTGGAACGGATGAAACAGCGTTGGTCGGGTCTTCGTAAGGTGGTTTTGGTGCACCGTCTGGGCGAAGTGAAGGTGAGGGAAGCCAGCGTGGTGGTTGGAGCTTCGTCCGCCCATCGACAAGACTCGCTTCAAGCCGTGGAGTTCGGGATCGAAGAGATCAAAGCTCGAGTAGCTATCTGGAAGAAAGAATGTTACGGCGACGGTGGAGTCAGTTGGAAAGAGAACCGGGAATGTAGTTGGAAGCATTCTTAACATCACGAATCGGTATAAAAATCGAATGTTTATAATACCGTACAAAAGATCTAAATGTTTATGTTTTTATTACGTTTAGATTGTCGAAATATGTTTGTGCAATACGATAACAAAACGCAAAAATATAATCAGGAAAAAGTACCGTATAACGTTTAACAATTTCTGTTATCTAATAATTATTCTCTTTTAATTTCTTTTTCTGTAGACATATAAATCTGATGTAAATAGAAGACATTTTTAACTAAAATTTTGTTACATACCGTTACTAATAAAAATTGTTAGAAAAAATATTTGAAACGTAAGTACGAAATTTTTTTTTTTTTTAAGTTTTAAAATTTAGGTTTGCATAGATTTTAAAAAAGTCGACGTGAACGTGACAAAACATAGTTTTCTTTAAATGAAATCGATTATGCTTCTTTTTTTTTTTTTTTTTAGATCAGATGAAGAGCTTCTTGAGATTAAAAGAAACTCGAATTGTTATGTTAAAAGTAAAGCTGTTAAGAGATTCATTTTTTCAGTCTCCCTTTCACAATGTCGTCCACAACACTCGGTTCGGCCAAAGTTGAGGTATCTCCGAAATCGTTCAACTTATTCGAGGCCACGTTTCGTAGAATTCGTCGCATAATTTTTCCAGATCTGGTCTTGGGAAGCCCTGAGCAAATCTACGGAGTCAAAACAAACCCATCAGTTCGATCACGTTTAAGAGGAAAATAATCAACATTATTTTTACTTGAATGTAATCTGGAATGGCGTACGAAGCGATGTTTTTCTTTACCAAGTTCCTAGCTTCTGTCAATACCTGGCTAATTTGATGATTCCCGTCTTTCAAGACCACGAAAGCGTAAATTCCCTGACCTTTAACATCGTGCGGGTATCCGACAGCTGCTGTTTCGGCAATAGCTTCGTGTTCGGTCTTAACAAAAAAAAAAGTAATTATTAAATTCATCGTTGTTATTAAAATAAACAGAAATTCATACTAAAACATCTTCTATTTCAGCAGTGCCCAAACGATGACCACTAATATTGATGACATCATCCACTCGCCCGGTCATCTGGTAATAACCATTGGAGTCTCTGTGCGCTCCATCTCCGCTGAAATACAACCCTGGGATCGGAAACTAAGTTATTAAAGTTGTGCCGGGTTATTTAAGAATCGCTATGAATAGGAACCTGGATATGGACGGAAATAAGTGTCTTTGAACCTGTTGTGAGCTCCGTACAGTGTTTTAGCCATCCCCGGCCAAGGTCGAGCTATGCATAACGCGCCTGAAACGTCATTTCCTTGGATCTCTTTACCCTAAAAAAAAAAAAAAAGGAAATTTATTTTTATAATTATTCTGAATCACCAAATAGTGATTCAAAAAAGAAAAAATAATGCGCTTACATTTTCATCCATCAGTAGCGGTTGAATGCCGTACATTGGTCTCATCGGTTTGGCCGGCAAAATTTCGGCACCAGGAGCAGAAGGCCAAGGAGCCAAACACACTCCACCAGTTTCTAAACACCGGCAAAAAAATATTTAATTGTATTTTAAGTTTATAAAATTAAGTGTTTCGGGTTTTTTACCAGTCTGCCACCAAGTGTCAATAATGGGACACCTGTTCTGTCCAACGACCTGATAATACCATTCCCAAGCCTCGTGATTGATGGGTTCACCCACCGTTCCTAAAACCTTTAAAGACGATCTGTCGTATTTGGTGACGTAATTACCTCCGCATTTAATTAGCATTCGAATGGCCGTGGGTGCGCCGTAAAAATGTGTTATCTTCAACCGTTCCACCGTCTCCCAATATCTTCCCGGGTCTGGGTAGAGCGGAGTAGACTCGAAAAGCACGGTGGTAGCTCCGTTACTTAGGGGACCGTAAACGATGTAGGAATGTCCAGTGATCCAACCAACATCAGCCACGCAGCCGAAAATATCAGTGGACGGGTTGCAGCCGAAAACCAGCGAATGAGTGAGATTGGAATACAAGAGGTATCCGGCTTGGCTATGAGCTACGCCTTTGGGTTGGCCGGTACTGCCTGAGGTGTACAACATGAACAGAGGATCCTCACTCGGCATACTTTCGGGAGGACAATCACTGCTCGACGACTGCATCAGCTGGGGAAAAAAAAGGTAATTTCAATTACAGTACAGTTCATTTTTATAAAATAGACGAAATATTTCAATTTTTTTTATTTCGATTAAATTTTATAAAAGTATTTTTAAAGACTTTCTTAGATACGGTACTTGTATTGACTTAATATTACAGTATCTGCTAAAAAAAAAATCTATTTAAAATACTTTTAAAAAATTTAAAAGCACGAAAGCTTTAAATGTTAAACGACTCAAAATAATATGTATCCTTAAAATATAAGTACCATAAATTGTTAGGTTCTTTTACCTTTTCGAGGTCCATGTCTAAATGCGTATGCGGAACCGAATTTCCCGTTCTTCTAATCACCAAAACTCGTTTGACGGACGGACACATTGCTACAGCTGCGTCCACCGTCTTTTTCAGTTCAATTATTTTACCCCCTCGAACGGCTTGATCCGCGGTGATCACAGTTTCCATCTGACCTATAATATTAAACATTTATTCATTTTCCAAGTATTTTTTTTTTTTTTTTTTTTTAAATCTTAAGTAGTTTTACCATCTTGAATGCGTGTGGCTAAAGCCTCAGCGCTAAAACCCGCAAACACGACCGAATGAATGGCTCCGATTCGGGCACAGGCGAGCATAGCCACCACCGCCATGGGCGAAACGGGGACGTAAATAGCCACTCGGTCTCCTCGCTTCACTCCCAAATTTTTCAAAACATTTCCCATGCGATTAACCAACACCGATAACTGTCTATAAACACAAAAACATTTGAAATTAATCTTCTAACTTTCATTCTATATTACTTAGGAGCAAGCCCTGTTTATTAAATTATAGAGTGTCATTTTGTATGGCTTAATTTCCATTTTTTTTGGAGGAATTTGTTTGATAAACTTAGATCATTCGTTCAGCACATTTTAAAATACAGCTAGATATTTTAAGGGATAAATTTGGACATAAATTTGGATAAGTCAAACATCGTACCAGCATGTAAACACTGGAAGATTAAAGTTATTTTTAGAGCATAAATGATTGATAGCACTCTGTTGCTTACGATAAGGTAAACCAAACCGTATTTCACTTTGTTGTGATATTTTTGGAGAGCCAAACTCGTACAGTATACTAATTACATTCAGATATTTTTAATGACCTACCTATAGCTAATTATAATTTGCTATTGCGCAACATCAAAATGTGTATTCAAATGCAAAAAATATAGTCAGCTAGCTAGGAGTCTATTTTTGAACTTCTTATTGTAAACTTTCGTTCTCTAAAAATATATCTCGCATAAAATTTTTGAACTAGTCTCCTTACGCCACTTACACGTACAGTATTTACAAAATTATTTATGAATTTCATTACTTGTAGGATATATTTTCTTGTTGACCAGGTTCATCTTTTTCCCATATTAAAGCTGTTTTGTTTGGCGTGCTTTCCACGTGACGGTCCACGCAGTTCGCTGTCAAAATCAATTTTTACAAAAACAATTAAATCAAGATTCTACCATTTAAACTAAGAATTTCTCTTCTCAAGATTTAAACAAGAATAATAGTATCTATTTTACCTGCCACATTGAGTTGCCCTCCTCCAAACCAGGTGATATTCACATCTCCCGTGAAATCGCCTTCCAACACTCTGTCAAATGGCTGCGTCCATCTCAAACGACTCTGAGCCAAAGTGCCCCAAAACTCTTGATTGTTTTCCAGACTAAACTGGTAGATTTGTTCGTGAGTTTTGAGGTCGGGGAATTCGGGCAAGAGCGGCGTCGAGAGAAGAGGGGTTGGCGAAGGGGAGCTGAAAGAACGGTGAACCGGGAGAGAGCGACCTTGAGCCCGAAGGTGAGAAAGTGGTGGAAGACATGGACGACATACTTTGAGCACAGGGTGGCGATTGAAAGTCGAAAACAAACAAATAAGCTGATTTCTCGCGCTCTTGTGTGTACACAGCGGATAACGGGATATCTTCAAAAGGAGTCTGTTAACGTATAGTTGAGATATGGCGAGTGACATGGTTTTTGCCTAAATGCTATCACTCTCGACTGAGAATTTCCATAATGTGTGTTTCAACTATAAATAAGATGTGACGGTTGGTAAAATGAAACTGCTAGAGACGACGTCAAAAGCGCTCTCTGAGGCGGTTGCGAAACAGCTGACTGGCTGGATTAGGTCGATATAATATTTACATATTATATAATAACGATAAACACCGCGTTGAATTACACGGTTTGGAGCCTGCGCACTCTATTTATCTTTATTTAATGACGTTTCGACATTTGTACTGTATATTAAAATTATGCAAGTCAATGGTCTATGGACAAAATTAATAGCCTTGGAAATTGTCTTGTTTTAGAAGAATGAGTGATATGTGGTCGACTAAGTCTGCATGATCTTATTATTTTTCTCTTATTTGATCCCAGCTATCAATATTTGAACTGGTTATCATGTTGACCGATTAAAAGATCGATTACATGTATAATGAAATGAAAGTTTTAAATTTCCTTCTGCGAATGCAAATATGAGTGGAAATGAATAAGAAAACGCTATGCCAGTGTTTTTAAGTGCTTTTTAATGTGTTTACTGTAAAATAAAATACGGTATTTTATTGCGAAGGCTTTAATAATGCTTTTCAATTTTAATTTTTGCAGTAAATGCGATTGTGTATAATAATGCATTTTTAATTACTTTAGTAAAATATTTCGATAATATGGAAGGATTATAATTATTTTATTAAAATACTGTACAAAAAAATTATTTTTACAGAGTTTATAATAATTTACGCAATAATTGAGGGTGGATTACAAGAGTCGAGTTTTTTTTTTATTATTTTTATTCAAAAATTAAGTAAAAAATAACACGGCAATGTAATTAAAAGTATTTTATCTAAATTGTTTTATGGAAATTATTTTTTTTTTTAAATGGGAGTATTTTTTTTTTAAAGAAAAACGTGTGTGCTGTCCTCTGCTGACCTTCATCGACGATTCGACGTCAAGGTCAAAGCTATATTTTATCAAGGTGTTTGGAGTGCCATATAAATCTACTTTTCACCATCACTGTCGAAAATGTTAAGCAAAAGAGTTGTGTCAACTAAATTGGCGAAGGTAAAATAAGGTTTCATTCATGCTCTGTTTTTATTGACATAATAATGTTGATTAAGAATTTTTGTTAAATAAATAGGCTTGTTTGGTCTCTGTGCGTCACGGCAGCCAATCTCAAAATGCACTCAAGGTATAATATTAATAATTTTCTTTGAAAGCTAATAATTTCTGATTTAATATTAATAAAAATTATTCTTTAATCAATAAGGATGTGTATATCGTGCGCGCGGTTCGCACTCCGATAGGATCATTCCGAAGTTCCTTAGCTTCTCTTTCGGCCTCGCGTTTAGGTTCTATAGCGATACAAAACGTAGTTGAAAAAGCTGGTAAAATCACTTAGATCTCGGTTAATAAATAATTGCTGTGTCTAAGATAAATAAAGAGTGAATTAAAATAGGTATTCCCAAGGAGGAAGTAAAAGAAGTTTACATGGGAAACGTTTTGCAAGCTATGGTTGGCCAAGCTCCGTGCAGACAAGCAGTGCTCTTTGCAGGTGCCATAGAGAAAACGATTTCTCTAAAAATAATGACTTGCTAAAACTAATTCTTTTAATGTATTGGGTGTTCAGGTTTGCCTAAATCTACTGAATGTACAACAATTAACAAAGTTTGTGCTTCGGGAATGAAAGCTATCATGCTGGCGGCTCAAGGTCTCATGTGCGGACATCAGGTAGCCTACTGAATAATAATACTGTATTCATATTTATTCAATAATTTATAAAATGATTATATTACAGTATTTATAAATGTTTTTTATCGGTATTGCATTAATTTAGATCTAAGGAGCATTCATTTATAAATAATTCTGAAAATATTTATTTTGGTGTTTAGGATGTGATGATCGCTGGTGGCATGGAAAGTATGTCTAATGTGCCATATTACATGAGTCGAGGAGACACCCCTTACGGTGGACTCAAATTAATTGTATGTTTAAATAAACTTGAAATTTATAATAACGAAGTAAAACAATGCTGGTATTTTGTTTTTTAAGGATGGAATCGTGTATGACGGATTATTAGATGTGTACGATAAAATTCATATGGGGAATTGCGGCGAAAACACGGCTAAGAAACACAACATTTCGAGAGAACAGCAAGATGAATTTGGGATCGGAAGTTATAAGAAATCCGCCGCGGCTGCTGCAGCTGGGTTATTTAAATCTGAGATTGTGAGCGTCAATATACCTGGTAAAAAAGGAAAACCCGATACTGTGATCTCGGAAGATGAAGAGTACAAAAAAGTCAATTTTGATAAATTTAAAACTCTGCCTACAGTATTTCAAAAAGAGCAAGGTTGGCGTTATTTGATTTGATAATTTTGGTTAAGCGTTATTCGTTAATTTCTAAAAAAAAAATTTTAGGAACGGTGACAGCTGCGAATTCCAGTACTTTAAATGACGGAGCTTCGGCTCTTCTTCTCATGACTGAAGATGCGATGAAAAGGCTCAAAGTTACTCCCATCGCCAGAATAGTTGGCAAGTTGTTTTCTAAAATCACTTTATTTTGAAAAAGAATTCTTAGTTTCTTTATCAATGATTAGTTGTTTTATAATAATATTTCTTAGTGATATAAGGTGTATACTTTTTAATAGGTTTTGCTGATGCTGCTGTTGAACCGATCGATTTTCCTTTGGCTCCAGTCAACGCCACCACTAAGGTTTTAAATTTATCAAACAAATTCAGTCACTTGTAAAAACATTTTAAAATTACCGGTATTATAGTACATTACTGTGTTATAAATAAGAAAAGTGGGTACAGTAGTTGAAATAATCCAAAAAAATATATCTTAAATTTTAAATTGTTTCCAAGAATGCAATTAAATTTCTAATTTTAATAATATATGCTCCTCATATTATAGCTCTTTGAACAAACCGGACTTAGTAGAGAAGATATAGCTCAGTTTGAAATTAACGAAGCGTTTAGCCTGGTGGTTTTGGCTAATATTAAACTTTTGGGTTTGGATCCTGCGAAGGTGAATCCTCATGGCGGAGCTGTTAGTTTAGGACATCCGATTGGGTAATTCGTAAATTAAAATCTTATTTTAAAAAATAGTAAATTTAAAGAATTTATAATGCTTTAGAATGTCTGGAGCTCGTATAGTGACTCATTTGGCCCACTCTCTTAAAGCCGGCCAGAAAGGTTTAGCTTCAATCTGCAACGGAGGAGGAGGAGCTTCAGCCATTATCATTGAAAAGCTGTGAGTTGAAAGGCAAAGCCCAACAAAACGTTAAAATTTATATTATATATATTTAGACAAATGATAAACTTAAGTTAACGGGACCATTTCGTTAGGCGTTCCCTTAATTTTATATTTTCTAAGAAAATAAAAGTTGAGTTATTGAATTGTAAAAAGTAATACTTGTCAGGAATGTAAACGAAAGTGAAGATCGACTCCCGACTTTAGAAATGTACACGAAAGAATCGTGCTCTCTGTGTGACGATGCGAAACTGGTGTTAGAACCTTTCAAGCATCGGTTCCATTTCAAAGAAGTTGATATCACGAAACCCGAAAACGACATGTGGTTCGGACGGTACAGATACGAAATTCCGGTATTTCATCTCGACGGAAAATATCTCATGAAAAATAGGGTGGACGTTGAAAAATTAAAGACAGCTTTAAACAAATTTAAACCACATCAATATTGAATTTTAAAGATTGTTATGATGCTGAAAAAGGATTTTTAATCATAACAGAACTTACTATAAGTTATAATAATAAATATTTGTATCTATTTTTATAGCGTAAAATATAAAACAAATTCTAAATTTTGCTGTCTGGAGTTTCGTTCACAGTTGCGTTCAATTTGGCTAAATTTAAGATCTGGTCGGACGCTCGGATTTCGTAATTCTCCAAATATGTGGTGCTATTATCTTCGGTATCTTCCAAAAAGTACCTAAAATTGATTTCAAATTTAGTATATTCGTGTTATAAATTTTTTCCGAAAGTGAAACTGACCTGTAGTTGACCATCATGCCTAAAGAATTTCCTAGTCCTCGTGGAGATTGGTCAGCTTTCCAGTTCAACCTCCACATAACAGCTCCGTTTTTAAGATGAAAATTGGCTTTTTTTAAGAAGAGAAAAAAAAAAAATAATTTAAAAATAGTTTCAATCATAAACAATTTTATTCGCCTTACCAACGCTGTCTAACGCATAATTCCTGCGTTTCTCGAGATACAAATATCGGGCGCATATCCTCATGGCTGGGTCTTCTAAAAATTTGGCAAAATCATCTTCTTGGGCCCAACTATTTGATACGAAAGACTTTTTTAAACGAACGTAAACGTTCTCTTTGGTACAATCTAGGTGCGATTGCAGCTGTTCTAATTCTTCGGGAGTGAATAAAGAATAGCATACATCTTCTCCTGCAAGCAAGAAAAAAAATTGAGAATTTGTTTTTAAAAGTAACTACGATTAATTTAAAATATTTCAGACCTCTTTCTAATTTAGCTAACTCGGATAACAGCCATTTGTGAAAACCAGGAATCGGCGAGAGGCTAGAAAACTGAGTGATGTTCGGGAACTCTGACTGAAGCTCTTTGACAACTTTTTTTATTAGGTAATTGCCAAGTTCGATGCCTTGTAAACCTGAAAAATATAAATTTATACTTCTAGAGCTTGCCATTGATTTTAAAACTTATTATTGGTACATAATAATTAGTTCTAAAATCGGTTTCCAAACTTATATAAAACGTAGAAAACCGTTGTTTCAGCTTCCAAATTGATTTTATAATTTAAAATTAATTTTGAAATTTATGCTTTAAAACATAATAATTATTCCTTAAAATTTAAATGATAAGTGACACGAAAATGATTTTAAAACTTTATTTGTGAGCTTAGAAACGGTAAAAAATTGATTGAATCTTTTTTTATTGCCTTTTTGAGATGTAGTGATAGAGTAAAACACTGCCGTAGAAATCTTTTGCGGATCTTCGCCCATGGGATTGGCGTTGGCAAAAACATCCGCTTCCGAATACATTCGAGGATAAGCGACAATGGATTGAATTGATTTGGAGATTTCATCCGTGAGAGCCGTGTGAAGAACTACGATCGGTTCTCTCGGCATGCTGCTGTGAGTGAAGACGAAACACCGACGATAAGGACCCACTCGCCTCTTCAAGTCTGTCCAATTACGAATTGGGTGAACCGCTTCATAATCAGAAACCTACGAGAAGAAAGAGTTAAGTAAATAAAATATATAATGTCGAATTACCGATGTTTCTAAATGTTTACTTTCTGCAGCATATCGCAAGGTGATTGCCATGTGACTCGTTCCAAAGCTAAAAATCCCACGGAAAACCATAACGTGAGTAAATCTTTCAGTGTTCCACTCATTGATTTCAAATAAGATAATTCGGTGGTTTCTCCTTCCCCCGATTCGAATATTCTCTACATTTAAATATTAAAAATTAACAACACAATTTTAATTCAAGGTGATCTTTAAACTTTTAGAAATTCACTAATTAATTACGCTGTGAATTAGCTTTAAATTATTATGGAAATTGCAATTTGCTAGTTATTAACTGGAAATTTAGATCAAATTTGGAAATTAATTACATTGTAATTTTCTTACATTTTCTAAGCAAATTGAGAATTAACGATTTATTTATCTTTAAACAGTTTAAAACGGTCTTCTTTTGACACAAGATCTTAATTCGCCGCCAGTCGTTAATATAAAAATGAAATAGAAAAATTTAATTACAATAATATCATTTCGCATATCCACTAGAAATTTGACTCCGTTTTCCAACCGTCCTATTTGACTAAATAACCAATGATATGTGGGCGTAAGTACAGTCAGGAGCCTCTCTTCCAATTTCAAAGCGGCTAAAGGAATCAAGCGATCCTAAAAAAAAAAACGAATACGATTAAAATTTATATTCATTCATAGAATTATGTAACCGCATAATATTAACTTACAGAATTATCGACTAGATTTTTCGCCAATTGACAGACGATTTGATGATTGACATTAAAATCTTTGGCTAATGTGATTAGAAAGTGGTTTCTTTCCTCCTCGCTCAACTCGCAATAAAATGCGCACAATTTTCTCGACATTTTCTGTTTAAAAAATGTAATTATCATAAAACAAAAAATACAACACATACTTGTAAAAAGTAAAAGTTTAATTCATTATATTTACCTCAATAGAAAGGGCGCTAGTATTTCTAATACCAATCGCGGCTTGTAATGCCGATTGAATATCGGATTTCATGGCA
Source organism: Polydesmus complanatus (assembly GCA_034692225.1). NCBI lineage: Eukaryota > Metazoa > Arthropoda > Diplopoda > Polydesmida > Polydesmidae > Polydesmus > Polydesmus complanatus. Next base: position 15,687 of record JAQGAZ010001128.1, on the reverse strand, counting down.
CTACTCACGTCCATTTTTGTATTTAAAGTAAAAGATTGACAGATATACTTAGGCGTAGATGACAGATGGAAACTGCGTAAACGATACTGTAATTAATTTAATGAGACACAATTATTATTAAGTTATGTTTACAAAACGCGCGTCACTTCAACTCGGTCGTCTGGCGTTTAGAATCCATTTGGAAATGACCGAGTTGAAACGACTCGCGTTTCCACTATACTTCTTTAATCTTATTTTCGATTTCTCTCACATTGTGGCAACATATTTAGAGATTTCAAATCTTATGCTGTATTTCTAGTTAACATTTTAATACGCTTACTAATCTAAACAAACGATTCCAAGGTATTTGCTTCATCTTCGATAGCGACTCACGACCGATGTACTAAACTCTCGGTAATGTACTAAATTCGTCTGCATTGAAAATCTAGAGCGGAAGTTAACAAATTATAAAACAAACATTTTTCGGTGAATCACATTTTTCATAGTATTTTTTTAAAATAAAACTGTATTAAAATTTTTAAAATTATTATTAAGTGTTTATAAATGTAAATATATGTTTTAAAATACATGATCATGTATTTTAAGATATTTATTAGTTTTATTTTTGGCAGCCGTTTTGACGTCACTTCCTGTTTACATCGTAGGAGAAACACAAGCGCGAGAAAAAGTTAGAACATTTTTTATATAAATTTTATCTCGTTGAATTTATCGCTGAGTGATTGACCAATTTCGAATCTTTCTCGCGAATGTTTTTGCCACGTAAGTATAAACATTGTAATGAATAATTTCTCGAATCGAAATAAATAATTTGTTTTTTACTTTTTCAATGTCAAATGCAGACGGTTATTGAGCCAGAAATAGAACGACCCGCCTTCAACTTTCTATTTTCGAATAAGTTTTGGTTTAATGTAGGTTACGTCTGCGAAGTTCATGCGTGAAAAGTATGCCAGTATTTAATCTCTTGTTTCTATTTATTTAACTTTTAATATATTATTGGTATTCTTTAAAGAGTGAAAATGAGGCGGCGATGGAGCTGCGCCGTGTTATTATTGTGTTTCTTCCATTTCATTATGATGGTGGATTCGTCAGCTATTTTATCACAGTGTCCGTCGGATTTACAATTCAATCAGCCTTCGGTAGTGAGTTCCATGTCTGAAGATGTATTAACCAATCTATGTTCGTTGTCTCTTCGACCGATCAATCCTAATCACACGCTGATCGTATTCGATGCTTCGACCACGAGCAATAATTATTCCTCGCAAAATAGGGCCGCAGAAATTTCATTAGACGGAACGCGCCTGGAATTGGGTAAAAAATGTTTTACCGCCGAGTGTTTACATTTTGGCAATCATTTACAGATAATTTTTAACTCGTCTTTGTACGATTTTGGATCCGAGATGAATTGGACGGCTTTTGGAATCGGTTACAAAGTGGTAGAAAATGCTTGCCCCACACCCGAGGTACTTTTACACGGCAGAATCTTACAACCTGGCTCGAAATTAGGCGAGAAAGTGATATATTCGTGCGATACGCCTTTTATTTCGAGCACCGGCAGCTTAAAAAGTGAGATATTTTGTCAGGTAAGCGAATTTAATACGTCCGACGTTCCCAAGCTTAGTTGGAATGGTACGGCTCCGTCTTGCATTATTCCTCAATGTAGTAAAACGCCTTTCCAAATGATAATCGGGGATTCGGAAGAAACTATGGTCGTGAATCCGGGTTATCCGACATCGTTCAAGGGGAAAAAACCCCGAATATGCGGCTGGGAAGTGAAATTAGAAGATCCGAAAATGATCCTCAGAGTTTTAATCGAATCCGCTTTTATCGAAGGTGAAAAGAACGCGTTGATATTTTACGACGGAGAAACGGGATCGAAAAACCCGATGCTCCGCGCCAACGGCGTTTTAGAAAACATAATGTTATCCCCCATTAATAATCGCTTGACAATTCGTTTACAGCTTAGTAATTATTCGGCGCTTTTTAATATACGCGTATGGGCAGCTCCGCGTTTGTGTTCTACACCACCTCCTCCTACAAACGGTGCGGTTGAAGGCGCGATTATCGAAGATCCCAAGAGCAAGGATCAACAGGTAGTTGTGTACAGCTGCCACGAAGATTTTTATTTAGATGGGAACGAACTTTCTTTCTGTTCTGCGAACGGAGAGTGGAATTCCTCAACACCTCAATGCTTTAGTTCCATCTCGGGACCTCCGTTTTTTACCTCGTCTTCCCCAAACTTCTCGATGTTCGGCGTTCCGAAGAATCAACGTCCTTCTCCGCCGCAACAGAGCACGGAAGATAAGAGCAGACGTTGGAAAGGTGTGGTAACTTCGGGCGATTATTCAAATTTTACCGATTATTCACCTACTGCTTTCGACGAATATCCAGAAAAGGAGGCGGAGTTTGTAGATATTTATGATTCGGGAGTCACGTTCGCCGATGAAGTGATAAAAGAAGAGTTTCCCGTCGGTCAAGCCGTCGCTTTAGGCGTGGGAATTCCGGTGGCTTTAGGGATTCTCGGTTTGGTAGGTTTTCTCGTGTACAGAAAGTTGTATCCTGCTAGGATGACTATCGGAAGAAAGTTCGGAACATTCGAAAACCCGGTGTACGAGGGCAGTAAGAGGAACCCGGGCAGAGGAGACTCGCTTCTTCCGAACTCGAGCTTAACCCAAGTCCCAGCTGAGCAACAAAGACTGACTACTCACGGACATAGATAAAAGTACCTTTTTTATTTTAATATTTTCCGTTTACAATTACAAGTGCCAGTTTACAAACATAGGTTAGTGAAATTTATTGATACTCTCGTTATTTAATTTAGTTGATTAATTTTTTTTTCGTGTTGTACGTGTAACATATTTTTTTTGTGTGTGTTACCTTACGTGTATTTACATTTTTGTTGGTTTATATTTAATTTTATTGCAAATCAAGTCACTCGTTGCCTTCGCACGTTTTTTTTTTAAACTTGAGTTTTTGTACCCCGTTATTTATTAACATTTCAACTTTGGTCGGTCAACTGATTTCAACCGACCTAGTCATTTCAATTTAATCTATTGATATTTTAATCGATTTGCTTATAATGTATGGAGAAATAATTGGGTTTTAACACAAAGTCTATGGAAAGAATTAATCGAATTGAATAGTAGACATTTTAAACAATCATTTTTTTTTAGATTCTTTAAAAAAAACAAGTCAATTTCGACTGTACATTTTGTAATATATACAACTTGCTCAATCCTGATAATTCTTAGCTCATACATAATATTCGGAAATACTGTACTCAATAATATTTTATTGTGATTTATTTATAAATTTGATAGAAGAAGAAAAAAAAAAACACCCCCAACTCGATCATTGGGGGAAAAAATTACGTAAGCTAAAACATCAAAACTCTCCTGAAACTCAATTTTATTAATAGCAAATCCGAATTGTCATTTTCTGAAACTTTTTTTTAAATATTAATTAGCATTCGATATTAATGCTTGAATTTTTAAAAAAAAAAGGTTTCTGAAATTTTTTTCATAGAACTGAAATGTCTTAAAAAATTTTAATAACAATTGAAGGGTTTAATAAAGTTTTGAAGGGGTGAAAAAAAAAATTGCATTTAAATAAATCGATATCGTTGTAAAAGTCGGAACAAATTTTGACAGGAAAATTCTTTTAAAAGTACCCCCTCCTCTCTATTTTCCTTTGACTTTTATGTTAGGTCGTGAATATATTTGTTTTTCTTATTATAAATTTACAACCTGAGAAAAAAAGGTTTTGAAAAAGTGCCATTTCTGACATTTAGTGACTTTAAATTCGACAATAATTGACTGCGTTACATGGGGAATTTATTTATTTATTTTTTATTCCTTTTTTTTGTAATAATAATATTGTAATGTCGGTTTTGAGATGTTTTTGTTTTTCGGTTCGACGTTGTATGTTTTTTGGTTTTTATTGGGTGAATGAAGTAGGGTGCGAAGGGAGATAGATGGAATAAGGGGTTGTTTTATTAACTTTGGGTTTACGAGAAAAATAAAATAAAAAAAAAAAAGATAGAGTGGGGGGGGGGGGGGGGAATTTGTATTGTATTGAAGTTGTTTATGTGGATAAAATTCAAATGTTTACCGAGTTTACGTGTCACAAGTATCGATTTTTTTTTCTCTCCCACCCCTTTTATTTTTAACTCTCTCACTTTTTTCTCTCTCGAGCATCGTATACACCGAACATGCGTTTTTAATGCTTATGAATGAATTTTTAAAGCTCCTAATGTATCTCGAGTGTAGAGCAATGATTAGTATAATTGCGCGGGAAAAAAAAAAAAAAAAGTAGGTTAAGGATGCAGTTATTATTATGGTTAAGGGGATTAGTTTTTTGATTGTTTGATTGCAGTAATTATTATTATAGGAGGTTGGGTTTAGTTTATTTAAAATTTTCGTCTGGGTATATAGCCAACAACAAAATTATAATATTATCCGACGAATGAGAAATTTAAATGAGCGTAAAAAGTTTGAAGGTGAAATTTCGAATAAATTTTTGTTGATGCGGTAAGAAAGTCAATTTTTTTTTTTTGTTGCTTAACCGATGAATAAAACATGGAGTTTTGAAAACTTCCGGCGTTATTGTACGATATTATTATTTCCTGTTTTAAGAAACTGTTTCAAATAATAATTTCCAAGTTATTATTTTCTCTTGTGTAGCCTCGAAACGTATTAGCGCTCATTTATTGGTCGTCTCGGTAATTTTTTTTTCTCGTAATATTAATGACCGATTTTCGTTCTCAATTTTTAAGGTTCTAACGCGAGGAGGCATGTATGCAAATTATATTGCTCCACGCATGTTTATAAATGAAGATTATAGTCGGAGATTATAAATAGAAGGAGGGAATGCATTTTTATTCGCTGGGGCTTATTTATTTATTTATTTTTTATTGACCCAAATTCCCTTACGAGACACCATTAATGTTTGGAGCACTTGAAATGCGATCGTTACGCCATTGTTTTTCCGCTAACTTAATTGAGTTTACGACCATCTTTCATTATCATTTTTACTATGTAAATTTGGCTAATGTTTTTATATACTCTCTCTGTAGCTTTTTTCTTTAAATAAATAAGTGCGCGAAATAAGAACCAAAACAAAAAATATGCGCTTGGAATTCGGTAGACTTTTACTCCCAAAAATATATTTTTTTTTTTTATTTTTTAATAAATTCATTTTTATGGTAACATAATATAAAATGTACGTTACATTTTTTTTTTAATTTATCGTTATTTAACTTAATTAAATGAAGAGTTTTATAACAGATGGGTAATTGGTACGCGAATAGCTTTAAAAATTTGAGTGCGCAATTTTTGAAATAGTTTGCGCTACTGAGTGAAGGAGATCTTTTTGAAGCGAAATAGCATAAGCTTCCAAACTCTAATGTTCGCAAATATTTGTTCAAGTAAAATGAGTCGAGCTCGTGAAACACTATTCATCGGCGTTCTTTAATGTGGTCGACTCAAAAATGTAAAATTTAATTAAAATTATTGATTTTCTTTTTTTTTTTTTTGCATGAAATTTAATGTACCGGTAATGAGTTTTTGCATTGAAATTAAGCTAGAGGTTTTACATTAAAATTATTAATTTTTGTTTTGCATTAAATTTGAGATAGAGGTTTTGCATTAAAATTATTGAGATAGAGTTTTGCATTAAAATTATTGAGATAGAGTTTTGCATTAAAATTATTGAGATAGAGTTTTGCATTAAAATTATTGAGATAGAGTTTTGCATTACACTTTATGTAATAATATTTTGCATTAAATTTTATGGAATGATTTATTGCATTAAAATTTATGTAGACTTACCGGCGGTTGTGTTTTTTTTTTTTTTGTTTGCATTAAAATGAAAGTAATATTATTTTTATTTATAACTTATTACGATTATTTACGTTAGATAATATTTTGTTTATTTATTTTTCGTATAAAATCGCGCGTAAGGTAATTTTGTTTTGCTTGAATTCACAGTTATCTCGTGTACTTTAGATTTTTTTTTTTTTTATTATTATTTTTTATTACTCTTGTGGTTAGACTAAAATGACGTTGCCTAAGCTATTTTCCGATACGGGTTATTTAACGATACGGAAAGGGTAGATTCTGACATTCTTACTTTTTCAAAGGAAATGCGATACACTACTAACTTTTTTTTTTAAAAAAAAAATGTCTTTTTTTTTTTCTTTTTAAAAAAAAAAATGTTCTAACGCTTTCACGCTGACGGTACAGTACTTTAGGGAAAAGTGCATCGAGATGTAAAGAATATCTAACTTACGGCCCATAACTCAATTTCACTAAAAAATGGCGTTTACGATTTTTTTTTTTTTTGCCGTTTACATGCAACGATATGCATAAAAATTCTATGAATAAAATACATAAAAATTTTTGAATTTTTTTTTTTTTTTTTTTGTATGATATATTTTGGAAAGCGCGATACATATTAAGGGGTTCCAGCGCGTTCACGACTTAATAATCGCTGACTTAAATGTTTCGATTGTCAAGGGCGCCGAGATCACATCCAGGTTAACCTTTTTATTACGGTACCCAAAATCAGACCTAGAATAAATCGTAGATAAATGCGTCCACAGATGTTTTGAATAACCCGAGTAAATTGGGGCTTTTATATTCCTTGGTCGACGCTATTCATAAAAATGTATATATTTTTTTTTGGATGATTTTGATTTGATATATTGTATTTTGGTGCGCGAACCAGCACAATTTTTTTTATTTTTTTTTTTCTAAGCCGAGTGGCATTATGACGAATGTAATGAGATTCATTATTATGGTAATTTAATCCGCCCACTCGATGACGACCAAGTTTTTAGATAAACATCAAATTTAGACACGTTCTTATGAGCCAGAGCTACATTTATTATTAAACGAAAGTGTAAACAAACTAATTAATGTTTGAAGTTGTTGGCAAAATAATATTGAGGGGATTACTTTTTTTAAAAAAAATTCCACATAAAATAAATTATACAAACGGTTTTCGGAAACAAAATACAGGATTTAATATAATTGATCATTATTATGTGTTTAACATTAAAAATTAACGTTTTAATTAATGCGATTTACGCCGACGCATTATTAGATCTACACGGTGGCTCAAGAAAAAGTAAACCAAACTTTATTTCATATAAATATTTGTAATACATTTATAATTAATCATTCTAAAAAATTTTTCTTTTGATATTTAGAAATTATTGAATCAACAATATGATTGCAACATACAGTATCAGAAATTTGAATGGATATGAGTCAATTTCATCTGCTCAAATTACTTACAAAATTATTATTAAATTATTGTCTGTTTTATTTAAGCAAAAAAGAAACTCCGAAAGTCATTTGAAAAAAATCAGTACCCGTACTGTATGTGCATATTCTTATTTTGAAAATGTTATTAATAGAATATGAGTTTCGAACGATTTACTCAATGATGCAATAAAAAGTGAGCAAAACTTTCAACTACCGATTAAAAATTCAAATACGCAAAAAAATTCTTTTTATTTAATTTAATTAATTTTTAATTTTTTGCTCAAAAAAGATAAACTTAATATTTTCCCGGGAGAAGTTGAAACACTCAATAGGCCTATCCATTCAGATTAATGATACTGTTATGTTGGAATATTATATTGTTGGGTGGAGTGTAAAAAATCAGACATTAAGAGATAAGTATATGAAATAAAGTTTGGTTTACTTTTTATTGAACCACCATGTATGTATATGTAGCCTATAGTAATTTCTAGTACCGGTACTATATAAATAGAGCCATTTCATTAAATTGTCTTTAAAGTAGATAATTTCAAATGAAGTTTTAGATTCTTCAATCATCTTGGAGGGGGAAAAGCATCAACATTATGATTATTTTGATCCAATTACTATAATTAAAAATTTGTTTTCAAATCAAATGAAAGAAAAAAAAGATTAGAAATAAAATCGAAAAAGCTTAATTAATTAATCGGGGGATTTTTTTTTTTAATTATTATGATTTGATATTTGTTTTTTATAGTGCTATAATATAAATCGTGTTTTTTTAACATTTTATTTTCATCTTTCTTCTGGATCTTACGACAAAATAAATACGAGATAGCAAATAGTTAATGATTATTTATCCTTTTTATTTCATTCTTTGCTTTTCGCTTTTACGACCTGGGACCATTAAGTGGTCATCATTGTTTATTTTGAGTTTTTTCTCTTTCTTCTATACCTTTTATCAACGTTGGTTTATTTTTATGGCGAATTCGAGGTCCTTTTTTCTTTTCTTTTTCTTCGAAGTAGTTATCCGCGATTTTTTTTTTTTTTTATTTTTCAGACCCCTCTTTACGATCCTTCCTATACTCTTTTGTAAGTCCGCGTTAAATATTTGATCGTCAAATATTTACACGTTTTAGAAATGGAGGAGGAGATTTTTTTTTTTTTCATTAAATATTTCTAACGAAAAACTCAAAAAAAAAAAAAAAAAAAAGTAGTTCTTTTTTTTTTTCTGTCTCTTTCCAGTTTTTGCTCTTTTGCGTTTTGACCTTTTAACAATTTTCTTTTCACTCAAATTTTCAGAAACAAAAAGTGTTTGTGTGTGTGTTTTAAAGTTGTAAATAAAAATGCCACTCTGGCGCCGTAATCAATTTTTGATTAAATATATTGCAGTATAAAATGTATAGTTAGATCGCAGGGGGGCGCTTTCATTCGTTGTTATGCCAACAGTCAATCCCCCCCCCCCCCCTCTTCTCCCACCTTCCCCATCTCTCTCGCTCTCTCCTATCCCCTTTTGGACTGGTCCACAACACTCTGTGGCTGTGACTGGGGCTCCTTTTACAAGGGTAAAAATGGCGCATTGAGAAAGGAGGCGAAGAAGAAGTGAGAGAGAGAGAAATCTTGCGAGGATGCTGCAGCATCTTCTCCATCATAACATTCCATCAGCTACTTCCGGTGGGAAAAAAATTCGCCCAATTACACGAAGAATGTGAGAAAAAATATATCGACGAAGGTGAAGAAGGAAAAAAAAAAGGTTAAGAAAATTATTTAATTTTTTTTTATTTTTTATTTTGAAGAAAAATATTTTTGTTTTTCTTGTATCTTAGTTTTTTTTTTCTTTCTTTCTTTTCTCATCTCCATCTCCACCCACGAATTACTAACCGCTGTCACTCATTCATATTTTAGGAAACACATTTCAAGATTATATGTATGACTTTCCTATGATTGTGTTTGCGTTCGCCGTGCTTTTCAAAGGAGGAAATTGCACTTCACGTTTTGCAAACTTTTGAGACATGGCTGTCTCAGACTACTGACGCTGGATTAACGCGCACAGCTTAAGTCAACCTCAAGGTATTTAATTCATTTTCTCCTCAATTAATTAGAAAAAAAAAATAATCGTGCACGCTTTCTCTCTCTCTCTTTTTGATGTTTAAAAAAAATACAAAAAGTTGATTCGATTTTTTAATCAAATTTACATCCGTGGCTCTCGAGACTTATTATAATTAATTGCTCGATATACAGTACCCGGCGTTTTGCAATTTAATTAAAGCTTGCCGCTAAAATATTTATACGCGCAATTATTTGGCAAATAATGAATGAAAATAATTAAAATGTTACGTGCTTTTTAGAAAAAAATTTTTTTTTAAACAATAATTATTGATGTTTTAATTTTTTAATTTAATATTTTGAAAATTATCTCAATTTAAATGAAAAATTGAGATGTTTTATGTTTTTAAAGTTATTTATCGTTTTTATTTTCCCTTTTTTTTTGTAATATTGCAAAGTTGTAAATTTTCTATTTTAATAATATTATTCGACTTTGGTGTGCAAAGCATTGTTCTTAAATAAGTCGAATGCGGAGGAATAGTTGAGCATGATAGGTGACTTTGAAGGTTATTTTTTTACTGATAAAATTACAAATTGATTAATTGCCAAAAAAAAAAAAATTGTACTTGTTTTGCGAAAAATGTTATGCACCCAACGCTCGCTTTGCATCTTATAGATAAGTTCACAAAAAAAAAACTGGGGAAACGAGATTTAAATTGGAAGGCTGCTAAGTGATAAACATTTTTTACCATAAAAATGCATGTACCGGTACTCAGTAAATATCGACGTCACGTTATCGCGCAGTCATTTTCTACCCCTGGATTTCATTTTTTTTTCTTCTTATTTATGAATAGAGACTAATTACTGTATCTCCCGTAAAAGAAATTAGAAGAGTCCGCTTTTTATGCAATTAAAAATCTTTTAAAACTAATGAAAAAAATATTTTTTACCAAAAAAAATTGTTTACCGGCATAGAGCAGAAAGATGGCACTTTTAAAAAAATACGAGCTTGCAAAGTATTCCTAGTAGTAGGCCTATGCAAATTTAAAATGAGCAAAGCATGGTGTAAGTCTCCATAATAATAATATTGTAATTAAATTTTTTTAAAAAATAATGGTTAATGCTAAAAGTAATGGTTTTATTAATTTTATTGTCCTTAGTCTCGGATTTGATACTTGATGTTAAATTTTATTACTTAATGATCATAAAATAATACGGTGGCTCCGAGATCTATTTAGCTAATTTCACCTCGTTTGTGTCATATAATGAAATTTATGATGGCACATAAAAATTATACTGTAGGGTTTTAAAACCGAAGTTTTTGGAAATCAATAAATTTCTATGTTCCAAAGTTTGTTTTATGATAGCAAAAATGTTGCAAACACATTTGACAGATGCGCTATTTTGTTAATCACTCCAAATGCTGTCATGAGTGTTGCAGCATTTGCACATCTATTTGTTCAATAACAACACTGATTTTCGATCTCAAATCTCCAATACCTTCCACCATCTTCTGATAAATTGTTTATTATCTCTGGGTTTTTTTTAATATATATTTTTTTTAAAAAATATTAATAATTTTTTTTTGTTTCTAGATGGGGAATTTAAAAATTCATTGGCTTTACGTATTATTAATGTGCCATTACATCTTATGTATCGGTCAACGCATATCAAATAACTGCCAATCCTTCACCGAATTGACAAAAAGTTGCAATTGCGTGGACAAGCGAGAAGGTTTGGACATCAACTGTCAAAATCTGACGGGGCAGGTGGTGCAAAACACGTTGCAACACTTGCGCACCCTCAACCACAACATTTCCTACCTGAAGTTACGTCACATGGTGTTGCTCACCATCCCCAAAGGGTTTTTCCACGGTTTAAAGGTCAAACATCTGACCATCGTGTACTCCAACTTGACCTCGGTGGATCCTCAAGCTTTTGACCAGGAAGGGTTTGGGCGGCATCTGGAGACGCTGGACATGTCGCACAATCAATTGACGGAAGTGCCGACGGCGGCGCTCAAAGTTCTCAAAGAGCTGAGCTACCTGAACTTGAATAACAATAACTTCAGCACCATTCGCTCCGGGGCGCTGGAAGGCATGCAAAACCTGCTGAGACTCTTGCTCAACATGAATTCCATTAGCAAAATGGACACTCAGGCTTTCGACGGCGCCTCGAAAAAACTCACGCGCATTAATTTAAGCAAGAACCTGTTGGAGAAAGTCCCGGTCGACGCCGTCAAACAACTCAACGATCTGGAACAGTTGGAACTGCACGAGAATCTGATTTCGAGTGTGGAGAAGGACGATTTTCAAGGATTGAAGAGGGTGGACACGCTCAATTTGGCGTCCAATCAGCTCACGAAAATCAAAGAGGAAACTTTTATGCATCTCAAGACTCTGAATTGGTTGGATCTGTCGAATAATCGCATCGAAAGTATTCATAAAAATGCCTTTGCAGGTGTAGAAGGTGAACAGTGTTTTATTTAACGTATTTTATTTATTGAAATAATTGAACAAAGTCTGGCAAAAAATCCGGGCATGTAAAACACGGTTTGATGAATTTATAAAAATGTTTCTGAATTTTTTTTTTTAAATGAAAAAAATTAATTCCGATCTGGATTATTAATTTTTTAAGATGTTTTACGATTGTGTGTGAAATGATTTTTCACGTCAATTTCATCAAAATTGATTTACTGTATTCCCCAAAAAAAAGCTTTAAAGCTAATTTTTCTACTTGAACATATGTAATTTTTTTTTTACTTTGCAATAGGAGTTAATAGACTTAAGAAGCTGTTTAATTCTGTTTTTAAAGATACCACTATGGGGACAATATTTTTTGTCAGACTTTGTATTAATATTACTAAATACAGTATTGAATTATGTTTAAAAATACGTCTTAATTATTTTTTTGACAATCAAAATGGGCTAAAGTTAGGTCCGAGTTACTCAGCATAAAGTAAATTATCGTGAAATTCACGTTCATTAGAGCTAATTTGAAAGATGTGAGCAGAAAATGTGTATGATAATTGAACGGAAAATTGGGTTTTAAATCGTGGGAAATTAATTCCGAGTTTTCTAAACTAACTTTATTTTATTTTTTAATGTCTTTATTTTTTGTATAGATAAGTTGGAATGGCTGAGATTGGGTGACAACCGACTGAACGTGTTCCCATCGGAACCTCTGAGAAAACTCTACAAATTGAAAGAAATCAATTTGTACAGCAACAACATCGCCACGATCCCCGATGACGCTTTCGATAAATTTGCGAGTCAATTAAAACAAATCGATTTACACAACAACAGGTTTATATCGTGTTTGGATAATAATTTTTTTTATTTTAAAACTTAATAAATATATTAATTTTTTTTTAGCATAAGTAACATCCCTACTTCCGCTTTTGACCGATTATATCACTTGACTTGGCTTAATCTTAATGAAAATAAACTGACGCGACTTCCGCAAGAAACCTACGAAATGTTCTTAGGCCGCTCAGATGGAAACATCGTCAACATACACGGTAAACATATAACAATAAATTATTATTATAACGTCGTTTTTTGTTGACATTTAAATCAGGCGAGTTTTAGGCTGAAGTAGTCTACACAAATAATTGGTTTGTGTAAATAATTTTAGATTGTATTTTTGACAAGCACGAGGTCTGTCAAATCCGATCCTTTTAACCGCAAATGATCAAAATTTTATTCGAATTTCATTCGTAAATTCGCTAGAACTGAAATTTAATTCGATTTTAAATCTCTTATTTTATGTCTTTTTGAAATCTTACGCAGATAATCCCTTCGATTGCGACTGTCATATGACTTGGTTCTACCGCTGGTCTTTAAACGACAAGGGTAAGAAAGTATTGAAATCTCCGGAGAAAGTGCGTTGCAACCGACCGAAATTGTTGGAGAACCGAGCTCTGCACAGCCTGCACCCGGAGCAATTGACTTGCCCGATGGTCGTCGCTACTTCCGCCGCACATCGAGCGTTATCCATTGGCTTTTACACTTCCATCTCACTTTTAAGTGTTTTGCCATTCTTTTAATGGAAAATTTTTCAAAACAATTTACTACACAATTTCAGCAACTATGTTTTCATTTTTTTTTTTTTTGTGAAGGTATAATATAATAATTATATTAATGGATATTTTTTAATAAATCGGTGTGTTTTTACTCCCTCCTTTTCCTCCCCCCCAACCACCTTCAAGTTTGCTTGAAATTTCAAAGGTTAATTTATTATTTTTAAAAAAAAAAAAAAGTTAATTATAGTCAATTCTTAAAATTTACAAAACTTTTTTGCTTCATTCGATAAAAATGAAAAAAATTGTTCTAAAATAATTGTACATTTTAAAAAATTAAAAATACTTTTAAGTGTTAAATCAACCAATTTAATTTTTAATTTTTTTACTCGAATATTATGTAAATTTTTTTTTTTTGAGCGAATTTTGATTGTAAATGAAAGGTTTACGACAAATGTCTTTGCACTTGTTTGATTATACCGGTTCAAAGTTTATTTACAAAGTTTATTGCAAAACAACAAAGTGCAAAAAAACAAAAGAGATTTCATAAAATGTTGACAGAAAAAGGTTGGAGTAACAATCTCATCGTATGACTTAAGTATTTCTCTCTTACCCACCAAAAAAAAGAAAAAGTGTATTAAGAATAAGCGCATTGAAGTTGAACACGTGGCCCATTGCCAAACATACAAAATGGCGTGATTCTCCAGTAATAATTTTCGAATTTCAACATCAATGTGTTATTGAGCTCGTGTTATAATAATACAAAATGGTGCTCGTGATACGTTTCTGAGGATTTGTTGTTGGGAAAGATGGAAAAAGTCAAGATGATGATAGGGGCTCGGGGTAGGGGTATAGGGAGATGCGGGGTGTGCACAACCACTCCGCTCTTCTAATGAGTCACGTGTTTTCTATTTATAAAAACATGTTGCGCGGTGCATCACACGCCAAAACATCAACGCCAGCCAACTCAATCGGATTCGCGAACACCACAACTTTCAAAAAAATTCTTAGTTTTCCGAGGAAAAAGAAATCGTCATACAACCTTATGCATGCACAAAGTCAGCTGATTTCATTCGACGAAAATGGAAAACTTTGGATGAAAACGATAATAATAATTCTCGTCTATTAACATTTATCTTCTCATCGCTGCCAGTGCTCACTCATTTTGATATTACCGTATAATATCGAATCCAGAAGTTAAGAAGTATTAAAACAGCTGCGAGGGATAAAAAACGAGTAAGTCATTTTTTGTTTTCTCTAATTTTTTGGTTTAGAAATTCAGTTTTTTTTTAAATGTGTGTTTTACTGTTCCAATTATTATGTGCGACGGTTTTTAAAGTTAATATCGGTTGTCAATCTCGAGTTAGACATTTTTGACTAATAATTGCATATTTACCATAGTTTTTAAAAATATATGCGATTGCGCAGTTGTCATTTCCGAAAAATATATTTTGGAAATGTCAATCATATTTTTTTTTTTAAAAAAAAACTACAGTATAATATTCTCGTGTGGGCAAAATTTTGCGATGAAATTTATTTCAAAAAAATTATTATCGATTTTTTTTTGAGTTGACATCTGATATAAAATGTAACGTCGGAGTGTGTTTACATCGCACTATATTTTGGATAATAGTTTCAAGCGTGTGACAGTGAGACAAAGGAAGGATCATGACGTTTTATATTTTCAAAAGTCAATATTTCATTAAGAGGCAAAACAAAACAACAACTTAAATATTGAAATATTACATTTCATAATTTTGTAAGCTGAACAACTATAAAATACATTAAAATTGAACTGGTCGAACCAAAGATTCGAGGAAACAACTTAAATTTTTATTTTGATGATATGGAGTTCCAATTAAATTTTTTTAAAAAAGAAATTAATATTTGTAAATACTGAAAAGCGTAAAATTAAAGCAGTTTTCCGATTTTAAGGTTGACAGATTCTGACGAAATTTCTACCAATAAAATTTAATGTTAAATAATTTTACGGTATACGGTAGTGTGTTATTTATTTATTTATATATTTTTTTTCTATCAATATTATTTCCGCATTCAGTTTTATTCGTAAAAAAGTAGATTACGTTGCGAAATACTATCGTACTAAAATAACCGAATTTATATGATTTTCTCGCATTTCCTCAAAATAGCTTTTTGTCTCGCGTGAAAATTGTTGGCTTTTGAATCGAAATTCAGCTCTTTCTCTTATATATCTTCTTTACACATCATTTTAATACTCTTTCCTCTTTTTTTTTCTACTATAGGATTTTTTTTTCTTCTTCTACAGGGTGGGGCAGCGAAAAGTTCTTATTTCGAAACGCAATAAAACCCATTTGATAAATTAGAATTTTTTTATTT
>JAQGAZ010001127.1:0-36187 GCA_034692225.1 Polydesmus complanatus | reverse complement strand
TTAAAGAGATTTAATTCGTTTTCCTATAGGAACTTCAACGTCTTCGACTTTGTAGTTGATTCCCAATCTCTGTTTACAAAAAAATAAATAATTCAACATGTTTAACAACGCTACAAAATACTGATTGTAAATTCCTCTTACCTTTCTCCTTCGCTTTACTAGCTGCAGTAGACTGAATTCAAACTGAAATATAAAATAAAATGGGTTTAATGAGCAGGGCTAATGGAATGTTTCGAGTCAAATACTCTGTGTTTTAGATCAACTTAAAAAAATTAAATTACGTCTAATAATAAAAATTTATAAAATTATACGGGCATAAGCTTCATAAACAAATGGGTTCACGAGAAAAAGGTTTTAGTTGAAAGCGTTAAGAATTTTTAGGGGTTAAATGTTAAGAAATATTAAGGAGTTGAAAGGCATGCTTAGATGAGGTTAACAGATATGAGAAGTGAACCGTTTGTCGATGAAAGCTTAATTTGCGTTATTGCGGCGGACATTTTATCAAAAAAATAAAAAGAATTATATTATTACCGGTAAACAATTAAATTAGAATATCCGCCATCATTCACTTCATCAGCAACAATTGCAGGGCTGCCAGATAAACGCACCTTTCGGCTCCATGACAAAATTACTAAAATTAGGAGAAGAAAAAAAAAACATGTGTTTTCCCTAGGTATCAGTTTCATGGTACTTCACCTCTCTTCATTCCATGTCCGTTAGGGGGCCTTTAACACCTCGACCTTTACTTGTTCGCACCAGTTTTTCCTCCCTCCCTCCCTCCTTCGTCTTTCAGTTAATCACCGACACGTGTTGGACCCTCTTCAAATCCCCTTTCAAGCTTGAAGAACTGATGTGGCGCGTGTGCTTTAATAAACTCGACTCTTCCATAATCCTCAACTTATCCAAGGAGTAAGATTGTCTAAAAGAAAGATTTTGGTTTCGACGAGGTTATCGTTATAAACCGCGCCGTCGGTGACACTGAAATGAAAGTCACCGAGCGTGTAAAACAAAAAAGAAAATTCAATAAGGAATTAATAAAATCTTAAACCACCAGTTTTGCCGACATAATATGTAAGCCATAGATTAGTTTCTGTACCTAAAAATAATGTTGGTAAAGTCCACCAGAACTGTTACTCCGCAGTACGCCGTATTATCGATATGTCTGTAACAAAATTGAATTTTTATTAAGAAATTTAAAAAAAAATATTTTATTTAAACTCACTCGTGTATAAAAACCAGCATGATATCCAGATCCTTGTTATGTCAGCCGGTCGAAAGACAAATATTTGATGTCTTTGTGATGATTGAAAAGCCGACCTAACCACTTTCCTCCGCAAACATCCCACACGCTAATCGCGTTTCCACCTATAATTAACATCATACTTAGACAACATCCTTATATATACAAAAAGATAAAAGAATGCTTACCGCAAGATGCTATAATTCCTCCAGAAGGAAAGATCAAACCGTCTTCGACTTGAGCCTTTAAAATCCACTGTTAACCCACTCCAACTTCGTTCGCACATTAAACATACGCACTTTCCACGCCGCAACAACCTTAATAAATGAATAAAAACACTTCAATATTTACAATAATAATTCATGATCAACGTTTTTTAAAAATATTGGGCAATTATTAACAAATTTCGATTCTGAAAACCACGTCAAAATCCTGAAAATTAAAGGGTAAACGTAATATCATTGCTATGGCAATATTCAATTAAAAATGTATCGGTTTCATTTACAAAGATTGTAAACTGTAATTTTTGTAGAGAGTCACGTCACTGTTCATTAAACAAAAAGTATCATTATAAACAGCTAAATTTTAAGAACGCTCTTTCCTAAAATACAGCAGAAGTTTCGTGAGAATATAGTTAAAACAAAATTCCTGGTATTAATACAATTTGTTTTTGATGCATAGTCCAGTTTCTTTAAAAACATGTAACGTGACTTTAGCAGTAAACAAACTGTAATGCAAATGCTTATCTAAATCACCAAAGTCTAAACATGCTTCTTAAGAACATTACGGTGAAACGTAATTGTGTTAAAACTATAAAGCGCGACTTTATTAGTTAAAACCTGTATTTAAAAAATTTGTTTACCAGAAACGAAAATATCTTTGTTCCCCTGACACACAGTTCAACTCCGAAAATAATCCTAAACATAGATTCTTTTACAAACAATTAAAAAAAAAAGATGCCAATGCAACTTACAGTACCGTTTGTTCTGTAAATGTCTGCAAAGCAGCTTCACCTGTAACGTCCCACATAACCACACACTCTCTCATTATCACACAAACTGAGCAAACGTTTTCCATCATTCATAAACCGAGTCACGTGAAAGGCTCTGAAATATTACATATAAAAAACATGTGTAACAAACAAAAGTAATACGAAATGTATCAGAACCTACTCAATGAAAGTAGTAAAAAACTAATTACGAATAGAAAACATTATAAAAAATTTAAGACAATCAAATAGAGGTAATACTCACTTTAAAATCGCTCCAATATAATATATTGAATCCGTAGTTGATTCCGCGGTCTAAAACGCCTGCGAAATTAGAAGCTTTCGATCTTGGGGGGGAAAGGCAAAAGCGGCAAATTTTAAGAGAAAACGCATATTTTTGCGGAAGCTCCCAAATCGTTTCCTATATGTTGCTCTTTCCATAAAACTGTTTTTAAAAAAATGTATACAAATATTAGTCTCATCAGATTAATATGTAGGATTATTATTAAGATTAAATTTTACCTACGCTCTTCTGCAACCAAAATAAGCTCCAACAAAAGTTAAAGCTGAGGATCCTCTAAAGCACAAACCCAGGGCATAATTTAATTGTAAACCAAACAATTGATTTTCATTTTTCTCCGCGGTATCAAAACCTAAATGGATACCTGCTCACGTCGTAGACTTTTACATGCCTAACACGATATTAAATTCATTAAAAAAAAAACATACTACGCGTAAAAAAATTAAATCACGAACCTGTCCAGCGATCGAACCCGAAAGAATTTTTGTGTGTTGACTGGCGAAAGACAAACATTTGATGTCTTTGTGCTGATTGAAAAGCCGAGCTTTCCTCCGCAAACGTCCCAAACGCTAATCGCGCCTCCACCTGTAATAATTAACATCAAATTTAGAAAATAAAAATAACATTATACAGCATGTATAAACAGATGAGTGGATGCCTACCGCAAGATACAATAATTCCTCCAGAGAGAAAGATCAAAACGTCTTCTACTTGAACCTCATCTTCGTGCGCACATCGAACATACGCACTTTCCCGTCGTAACAACCTAATAAATGAATAAAAACACCTCAATATTTACAATAATGATTCATGAACAACTTTTTTTAAAAAAATATCGAGCGATTCTGATAACCACGTCAAAATCCTTACAAATTAAAGGCAAAACGTTACATTCAATTAAAAATGTCTTGTTTTCATTTACAAAGATTGTAATTTGTAATTTGTAGAGAGTCACGTTACAGTTCATTAAACAAAAAGTATCTTTATAAATCGCTAAATATTTAAGACGCTCTTTTCTTAAAATTCGGATTTTACCGTTTTCTGCACCAAAATAAGCTTATACAAGAGGTGAGGATACTCGATTTAAAAAACAAACCCTGAAGAGCAATTAATAAGGTAGGCTATAGAATGGCGTTGCAGCACAGCTACCTTTAACTCACGATATTAAATTGTTCTCAAAAAAACAATCCTAAAATAAACAAAATTATTATTAATTTAATAAAACAAACCAACAAATAAAAAATGTTAAAAAAAAAACTTTACCCAGGACATAATAACGGTACTACATTCTCATCCACAAACATTTTCTCCATCAAAACCTAAATCAACCAAACAAGAAGAAATTAATGTAAGCAAAATAATTATTATTAAGTAAAATAAAATGTGCCGTTCAATTAGGCCTACTCTTGCAAATGCTTGATAAAACATGATCAGCTGCATGCAGTTCCGAGACGCACAAATAAACAAACACCTGTGAAGAACATATACGATATTAAAACAAAATAAATCAACGCCTTTAATCAAAATAATAAAATTACTTAATGTTTCGATTCGTCATACATTTAAGCCGCGGTTCGTCCCAACCGAATTGATTGACTTAGAACTTCAAATCGACCTATGAACAAAAACAATAATAATAAAAAGATCAGTCAACTATAAATAATTATGAATTCATAGAATGGCATGTTGTCATAACATCGTCTGCACACAATAAATCATTAACAAATCTTACTCAACAACTTATAATAAAAAAAACCAGAGAATATAATTATTATTAACAAACTGCGTTTGGAGTAGATTTAGCATTTAAGATTAAATATTTTTATCATTACAAATTATTCTGCTTCTCTTCAAAATTTTGGTCAGACATCAGCCATTTCTTAAATTCACGATTACGCACGATTATCCTTGATGCGCGAATTTACTCACTCGCCTTCTGAATTCTGGTAACACGCACTCCCTTAACAGCTAATAATATAAAAGACTATAATAAAGGGAGAAAAAACAAGTTAAACAAAAAGCGATAGAGCAAAGAAAATAAAATTCCAACTCACAAGCTCAAAATTAACCCGCCATCACTCCACTCGCTGCACCTGTTGCAGCGCTGCCAGATAAACGCGCTTTTCGGCTCCACTTCAAAATTACTAAAACAGTTAAATTAGAAACAAAAATTACACTACAATAAATTTATACATTTCATTAATATACTTAATTCTTACCTACTTTTATCAACGTGTTTCTTGAATTCGTAATTAAAATTTAATTGCAACTACACAGCACAGTGCGACCGCTTAGAGCTAACAAGCAAAAGAGGTCACGAAAAAGGATTCCTTATTAAAGGGTTCATGAAGATCGTTGCCGCCCAGGTTTGAATAATAATCATTTTGAGTCTCGATCAGAGATTTATCTTCATAACAATATAATATATCTTCTAAACATCATCAGCCTATTGTACTGAATGATTCGTTTCAGCAGCAGGCTAACGTCGTACATGTAGCGAAGTGAAGGGAAACATGTTCGTCGAAGTTCAAGTTGGAAACGGGAGCCGCATCGTTAAAATTAATGGCAGCACATGGGATGATAAACCAATTTGGTATTTTGCTAATACTGTATAGTACTCGTGTTTTTACTAGGTATCAGTGTCACGGTACTTCACCTCTTTTTATCCGATGACCTTAGGGGGGCCTTTAACACCTCGACCTTTACTTGTCCGCTCTAGCTTTTCTTTCCCTTCCTCCTTCGTCTTTCAGCTAATTACCGACACGTGTTGGACCCTCTTCAAATCCCCTTTCAAGCCTGAAGAAACGATGCGGCGCGTGTGCTTTGACGAAGTCGACAGCAGAGGCAATAACCTTCTTAATCCTCAGCTTATCCAAGTAAATAGACTGTCTAAATGAAAGATTATAGTTTCGACAAGATTATTATAATGATAAAGGCGGCTTTGATAATGACACTTTCATCGAGTACAATGCGTGTCTGTAGTTGAAAGGAGAAACTTGAAGATGGTCTCGCACTCATTTTGGGTCTCGTATTCAGAACACACACATCTAAAATTTGCGTGTAATAGACGAGAATCGACCGAAAAGACTCAAGAGTGTTCGATTCTTAAAATACACTGCGAGCGACCAAATCGTTAAAATTTACCTACGTTCTTCTGCAACTAAAAATATAAGCTCCAACAAAAGTTATAGCTGAGGATCCTCTAAAGCACAAACCCAGGGCATAATTTAATTGTAAACCAAACAACTGATTTCCATTTTTCTCCGCGGTATCAAAACCTAAATCAATAAATCACGAAGAAATAAATGGAAACATTAGTAATTATTACGTAAAATTTAAAAGCGTTGTTCAATTAATTATACTCTTGTAAATGCGCGACGAAACATGATCAGCTGCATTTCTGTGACGCACAAATAAACCACGTCTGTGATTTCGAACATATAAAATGAAAGCAAAATTAAACAAGCGGTTAATCACAGAGTTGAATTACTTACAGTATACGTCTGTATGTCAGAGTTGGGAAGAATTAAGCACTATAGACGTTCTCCGAATGGAATTTCCTGGCGTGGAACTTTCAAGCGACCTATACAAAAAATAAAAATTGAAAAAAAAAATATCAATAAAAAGATTTATCTACGGTTGACGTGACGTGACGGTACGTGACATGAAAGACATAACATCGCCTCACACTATTATGAGCATGATACGTGTAATTATAAACCAATTCTACCCAAATACTTGATCTAAAAAAACAGAAAACACAAATTTAATACTAAAATTGCGTTGGGAGTGGATTTAATTAGCATAACATAATATATAGTACGCTTCATCAATCGTTTTGATAACTACGCGTCGCCCATATTGAATCCGGCGTGAGTTTTGTTTACCATTCTGATTCTGCGCTCATTCACATGCTGATATATAACCCTGCACTGACTAACTCATATTTCTTTTATTACCTATATTATTTTGCCTTTATTAATAGCAGTAACTCTTGATTGTATTACCTGAGAATGGCGCGGCTGGATCGGCAATCAAAAATGGATTTCGCTTTCACTCGATCGGCCAACTTCACCATCTTACACTACCGATCTTTAATTATCAGGTTCGCGATCGTCCGTTAATTAATACTTCGGGACTGTAGATCATCCTCTTCGATCTTATTTTAAACACCATTTATATTCCCGAAATCGATAATAATACAAGTACGGTAAAATCTTAATAACCTTCTTCGGTCGCAAGTTCTAACTTCGGCCCTTCAAATTTAAATGCCATGTTAGGATAAATTTTAAACGCGATCGAAGATTCGATAATATCGGAACGCCATTTTGGTAGAAGTTTTACCTTCCAAAGGAACTAAAGCACTTTTTTAAGATATAAGGCTCTTGGCTCGCCGTTATCGATCATATTTATCGCATTAGCACCAAGGGTCTCACTATATTTGATAGTGCTTTAAAAGACACCCGTGGTCCCATCTAGTGACACATTTTGTAATCGTCATGCATGCGCTCGTAGTCCCATCTAGTGACATATTTTGTAATCTCATGGCGCCCGTAGTCGGCGGCAAATTTTGTAATAATTTAAGAATGATTGACGAATGCGAATTTGCTATCCGAGAAAAAAAAGCATCAACTATAGAAAAATTAGAGATGTGTCGTACTAAGAATAATTCTCTTAAGAATAATATTCTTAAGGCTCGAACAACTGAAACCCACTGAAAATAGGTGAAAAAGTCGCTATATGCACTTTCTACATGTACGTACAGCCTACGTACATTTCGCAATAATATTTTAGAACTTCTGACATTTATAAACTAATTTTCGATGCAAAAAATAGACACAAATTTCACTTAGCAATAATATTTAATTAACAACAAAAAAAAAAAATCACCGAGCTGCTAATTATAGGCATTAAATGTCAACTGCTGCTGCGCCAATTGGTAATAAACAAAGAACTGAATTTGTGGCGAAATTTAGCGCATATAGGCTACCTTATAACAATAATTATATTATACATATTGATAATTACTACTTACATTCATTTTAATTATTCATTAAAATGAGATTAAAAAAAAAAAAAAAACACACACAGCTAGAAAAAAAAAATTGAGTTGAAGCTAACGTTCGTTTAAAACAATCGGCTCAATCACAACATTAATAAACAAACTGTCGTCTGCCATCAACTTTTCGTCATCTAAAGGAATGAAAATGTCGTATCCTCTCTGCGCTTCTAAGTTCTCGTAGAATGTTCTGGTGAGTCTGTGTTTGGGGAAGCTGGGGCTGCGCAAACTCACCCTCGTTCGATGAGGAAATATAGCGGGGAGATCGGCGTCGAACTCACCCGTCAGGAAAGTCAGCTCCACCATCAGCCCTTCCTGTATTTCTTTGCCTACATGAGCCAGCGAAGGACCGTAACCGTTGAGACCGATCCACGCTTGAACCCGATACCCGTTCACCCCTGTATAAAAATACGGACTCTCCTGATAGTCCAACGAACGGCTCACCTCCGCCCTCTTTCTCCAATACAAGTTTTCCATTTTCCAGTTCAAAATTCCGTTGTGGGAGTGCGCGGCTTGAGCTGAGGCGGATGATGGTGGTGGTTCCACGTACACTTCCAGCACCACAGAGTCGTTCACGTTGTACCTGGAAGAAGAAGCCAGCCAAGCCTTGTGGCAAAGTTCTTTCTCGAACTGCAAAGAAAAGTTAAATTTTGAGAGAAATTCGTAGGAGAATGAGCGAATGAGGTGCTGCTTGGCTTCCTTTCTCCCGCTTCGGTCTCGCAGCACGTAGTAGACCGTAGGAATGAGTTTCAAATTGGCCGTAATTGGCCCGATGGGGATTAAGTTGAGCGAGGCGGAGATGGCTCCGTACGTGTCCATGCTTAGTTTAACTTGAGCTCCCACCGATAAGTATTCGCTCCAACCGAACAACTCCTCGCTGTACGTCTCGAACTTTTTTTTTCCGATCAGCTCCTCGATGCCGTTGATCGTCCAGACGAAATCGGGAAGGAAAGCGTCCAGGTTGCTACGTAAATTGAAGCCGTTCATCTAGAATGAAAATAAATTTCATTTAAAAAACTATATATTATTTTCTAATTCGCTGTAAAATTAAAAGCTATTAGATTTTGGTCATAATTATTGATTATGAAGTAGTTTTTTCTCCTCAATTCCTATCTCGTGAAATCAATCGTCGAACTCTTTCTCAGGTCTATCACGAAGCTTAAGAAAGTTCTATAAAAATAATTAATAGTATAGAAAATAACTCTCGATTCCAGCGTCAACTCAAAACGAGATTGTGCATGGAGGAAGCTTCCTTACTATTCATTTTTCTTTGGTTTTACCAACACTTGAGTCAGCTTTATTTTGGCTAACAAAATTAAGAAATAATTGCGAAATTACCGTCTCAGTCTCCAGCATCTCCATCCAAGTGTCTTTAATTTCCTTCGTTGAGGCTGACAGATATGATTAATGTTAAAACTTCCTACCGTAGATGAATAGATATGGCAAAAACCTAACTCTTATCTATCACTCCCAAGCTGAACCAATGAAAGCAAAATAATGATTTAAAAACAAGCGAATTAACAACTTGAAAATGGAATCTACCGACTTGTTAATGGCGAGCTAATAATTGATTCACCTGAAAATGGTAGCTGCTACAACTGGGTTCGATTTGCTTAATATTCAAACACACGAGTTTCACTCCACAGCTTAACCTTATACTGGCACACAATAATCGCTCCTTCTCCTCGTCGTTAAACCTGTAATTAAATAATATTTTAAAATAATAATTCACCTTCTTGATTATTTATTATTAATACGGTAATTAGCAACCTTCGTCTCCCGTTTTCCACTTCGCATATCAAGTTCCAACGAAATGAATTCCCATTCCACATCGCGACTCCGCCATTTTGTTTAGACTTTTCTCGTCAAAATCAAATATTTATTTTTTTCAAAAAAAAAAATACCATAATATTAATTATCGAAATTAATATAATATTATAATTAATTGGTAATTCAATCAATTTAAACGGCTCATCATCTGGCACCGCCGCCTAGCGATAAATTTGCGTTTATTATTATTATACAGTTATAATCCAATGATGCGAATTGTTTCGCGCGATATAAATATTTTTCTGTGATTCAATGGCATTGTGCACCCTGTACCCCCCCGAAATAATCGTTACGTGGTTGCATAACTTATAAACCCAATTAAATTTTTTTTAAATTAGTACTTTATAATGTATAAAATAATTATTTTTAATTGCAGTATATAGTTATAAAAGTATATATTGTTAATAAATTAATTATTTAATCGCGTTAAAATGTTCGTGGAAATAAATTATAATTATGTAAAAGATCATTAAACGCAGTCATGATGATAATATTAATAATTATGCATTAAAGAAATTTTTGTGTGGCTTAATAAATAGTGCGATTTGAAGGTCATTTTATTATTAAAAGTGGTCCTAAACCTAAACTACCCCCTTAATTAAAAGTTAAACACTTGGGTCAGCAAACTTTTGACTTTTATTCTATCGTCAATATTAATTTAACACTATTTTCAGGTTTAATTCTTTTTTTAATGGACATGTTGCTCACCCATTTTGCTTAGCCTATTATTATATTACTTATAAAATCTTTTGTTGGGATATATAATATCCCACAAATCACTTAATTTTCATTTATTTTAGATACATTAAGCCGCGCGCACTAGAAATTTTACAGACCGAGCAATTTTTACTAACATTTGGGGGAATTTTTAGGCAAATTCAACTACTGTTAACCCCTAAACCTGTCAAAATATTTTGCTTATAGCTCGATCGAGCGACATTCGTATGTTTAAACCCTCAAACTTGCTGGCAAAAATTACAATAATTTAGATCAAAAGTGTCCAAAGCCTAATTGGGCCATCTGCTTGGAAGCCATATCACTCAATCACAATTATTAATTTAAGTTATTAGCATAAATTAAGACGTAAATTTTTCAACAAAATGTCCAATCTTGGTGTTGCGGAGGACGACATTGCGTCGGACACGGAAGGTTAAGACTGAACGAGGGGCGTAAAACCTGACTACCAACGTAATCCCCCGCCGCGTTTCTTTGCACGGGCCAAGGCCGAGAATGTTTTAGAAAAGATAACTGACAATAAAAACTATCGTGATTAAGGTAATCCTCAGTCTGTTGAGCTATTGGTAACACAATTGTAGCTAAATTGAGTTGGTCCTGAAAGTAAAAATGCCATTTACCCTGAAGCAGAAATTCTTCTCTTAAACGCGTGCTCAATGTCAAATTCGTGTTTAATGATCCCCACATTCCTAGAACACACATATAATAACAATTACTTAAACTTGAAATTTATAATTTATAATAGCTTATTGTTATTGATATAATAAAATCTTCGAGTGTAGGCTTATTATTATTTTACCTCCCAAAATAGGAAAAATGTGACCGGAATGGTCGTGCATGAAATGAAACGTTTTTCCCGATTGTATCCATTCGTCGACAGCAGCTTTTTCTCTCGCTGAAATTAAACTATCTAAATCACGACACACGAATCGATCAACTAATGGATCACCTATAATTCGATATCTCACTCTTTAAATTTGAAATTTTAATTCAAAAATGAAAAATCAATACTATATACCTAGGACTAGAAATCGCCACAGCGCGGGTGCTAAATCGGTTTGGTTGAACAGAGGTGATGGCAAATATTCCGCCGCACAAAAATCCAAATGAGGATACTCGCACCATAAGGGACACAACTGCTCTAAAAAATCGAGCTCTTCCGAGTTGAAATGATAATAAACGCGCATCACCCAACCGGGATAATGTTCCGCTACTAACGCCGCGTTTAACGCGATTCCGTTGAAGTAACTTTCATCGTGACCGTAAATAGAATAAGTCAGCACTCGTTGGTGAGGTCCCCTGGCAGTGGCCCAATCGCCGCAAGTTGAGCTGGAATTATAATTAATTATTGTTTCTGGTATACTTCTCTTATTCACGCTGCTGCAGGTGCAATTGAGTTGGTCCGTGATATTGGCTGCCGGAAGAGAATTTATCGGTTTAAAACGTGAATTAGTCAAAAATAAGGAAGCGTAGAAAAACACAAAAATTAAACAAAAACATAAAATACATTTCATTACACGTTTTCCAAACAATTTAGTATGGAAAGGTTTTTCGATTTTCATTTTGGAAGCCAGGAAAAAAATCGTGAATCGCGATGAATGAAGACGGTCTGATTCATATACGTGGTATCCGTAGGTAGCTTTCGAAAAAATAGTAATAGGTTACTGTATTAAAATATTTGTTCAAGTTTTGTCTTTTGTCGAGTGTGAATATTAACTTATTATTTAATCAACATGCACCACATGTGAAAACACAGGTCATTTTTGCTGGAATGAAACGCCCCTCAATTCTATGCTAGAAACTTTATGGAACGGTATAACTGCTTAAATAATACCTACCGTACTAAATATCAACAACTACAGGCAGGTATTTACTCGGGGTAAAAATGAGCGCAAAAGTATTTTGTATTGGCTATAAAAAAAACTTTTGCGCTCATTTTTGCCCCCAGTAAATACTCAGCACGTACCACCGCATTCTTTATATTTACAATTATTACCAATCTCGTGATTCAAGAAACCAAGAATTAACGATTTTTGTTAAGCGGTATTAAATCAATTAATTGTTGGAATTTATTCGTCTTGAAATCGTTTATATACATAAAAATTTTGTAAAAAAAAAAAAAAAAATGCATTTTAAAGGGATGGGGGATGGGGAAGGGAGGGATTGAAGAAAAGTTAGACGAGAGCCAAGAGATCTTGCATCTGCTGCTTCGTCTCAAAGTCAAGGGTCTCAGTGAGGTCGGTGAACCCTTTTATCCCTACCGTCCCTTTTAAAGAGTTCAACTGGGATTTTGTATACCTTAATAAATCCACACTGTGAACCGGGTCCTTCAAAGACAACTAAAATCAAAACAAAACTCCTTTAAAAAAATAAATCGAAGAGTTTTGCGATGAAAAAAAAAAAATACTGACCTGTTTTTTTCTCCGCGAGTGCTCCTTCTCGTTTTCCTCGTACACTAAATCTCCTTCGTCCAACAGTAGAGAACTAAATAAAATTTATAAAACATTTATAAACAAATATGAAACAGCATTATTATTTTGATTAAATTACTCGACGCGTGAAGCTTCGTTATCTTCGCAACGAAGAATGTCATTCACTACTTCCACTACGCCTAAAACAATCCCGCAAAAGTGATCCCCGATCAACCTAAAATTTAATAACTCCCCCAATTAATTTTCTCTTCAAAATGACTCGTATGAAAATCTACTCACTCTGTGTAAGCGGTGAACATGGTCGCCAGGGCCAAACCAAGTGATTTCCTTCGCTCCAAATGCGTCACTAGTGGCAATTTCTCGCACCAAAAGTTGAGAAGGGAATGGAACAGCTGCTCAGGCTAAAATAAAAAAAAAAATATCAAATGAATTTCAGAATCAAGTGACTCGGCAATGATTTAGAGGCAGCAAGATATATTACCCCCCTACCCCACATCTACAAAATTCTCTCATCTACATCACTTTTATTCTAACGACTTAACTGTTCGTCTTGAATCCAAAGCCAACTGGGCTAACTGTGTGGTGAAGACGTAGCTGTTGCAGAAGATTACTTTAGACAGCACCGAAAGATACATGGACAGTAAGAGTGGAAAATCCTGATGAAAAAATTTACGGTAATTAATTAAAACCTAAATAATTGGTATACGTGTATAGTAATAGAGACCTCCCCTTGGATGACGGCTTTGAGGATGAAAGGAAGAACCGGTTGGACCATTACAGCCCCTTCACTTCCGTACACCTTCAACACACTCTCTAACAGCTGGCAAAAACATTATTAACATGAAAGCAAGTTCTTAAATAAATCGCTATTATGACCATTGGCTCGTGCACGTTAACCAACAAACTGGGTGTCAATTCAAAAACCAATAACTATTAACGCTCACTGCATTAGAAATAAAATTCACGAAACATCTACGTGCATGAAAAAAAAAATATATAACCCAGTTAAGGTGCACGAGCCTTCTAATCACACTCACTCTCATGATGAGAACGATTCCTTCACTTCGGAACTCGGGCACCATCTCCTTGCACAGTTCCATCACTCGAGGGAGAAACGACTATTTAGAAAAATATCATTTTAAATGTTATCAAAAACAAAATTGGCAAAAAAAATTTTTTTATAATAAATATAGTACCTGTTTAAATTGCTGCGGCGCCAAGAGAATGTAGGCTTGGATGATATGAAAACATGTCCGAAGACTTTCGGAACTGTATTCTAAATGTAAACAAATGTTTTAAAAAAAATTATAAAATTCTGGACAAATTTGAAAAAACAAATTTTTTTTGTTGTTGTTGTTGTGATGCATACCTAAAAGCGGGAGAACATTGTTGAAAAGAAGGAAGATGGGTTCGTTAATGGCCGAAGCGTTTTCTAGAGTCACGCTCCACAGTTCTAGTCCATCCTCTAAAAGATAAACGTGAGGCTCCTGTTTGACGTCGGTGCTGAGATTGAGCACTGGAACTAAAAAGTGATGCAGGTTTTCACTCAGCACCCCGAGACCTTCCACCAAGTGCTGTAGATTGCAAAGAATGGCGCAACGCAGCATGTTGTGGTCGGCCGACTCGTCCCACAGCAGAGGCAGGTAGTCTACCAAAGACGCCGCATGGGGCCTGATGGCGGGGCCCATACGCTCTACGATGAACGACAGTACGTTCAGCACGTGCATCTGTTCAGACGAGAAAGATATATGCGTAAAAACCAAATCAATGCCTTTGGTTGAAAATGCAAACCAAACCTTAGTGTCACTCCCACTCACGTCCTTTAATAGCTGGAACAGAAGACCGAAACTAGGCTGCAAATACTGCAAAAACAAAAAGTAAATCTGAATAACACATTCTGGAATCCATTCAAAAATTATTTAATTACCGGAAGGAACTGTTCGCTGTTAAACTCGAAATCGTCCACAGGTAGAAATAGAATTAAAGATATTTGCATGTTATAGTTAAATGTAATGTAATAGCGCCCAAAAAACTAATAATAAGAATTCTAAATTAATCGTTATCCTATGCTCTAAACGCGTTCCTAACTTTATATTAATACGGCAGTCTAAAAAAAGAACCCAAATCTCGTCGATGCAAATGTAAACAACTTTAAAAAAATGATTCAAACGTTAAAGACCTCAAAAAACTATTACAAACCGACTAGTCATTTCAATTAACTAAAATCGCTAATATCATAAATTATATAAACTCACTAAACTGACTTTAACGAGCTAAAGTTCTATTTAAGTGCGTTTAAGTTAACTCAGTAGTCAACGGCACTCAAAATGACTCTGAAAACATTAAACGCATTAATGTGCTCGCTTTGACGCCCTCAAATACCTGTAACCAATTAAAAAAAAAAAACACCTAAAACTTAAGGATATCGATTTTGAGCGTTTCTGCAGCCGTGATCCTAACCACTAGATCCTCGTCGCCTCTTAAAAGGGGCAGAACCGTCTCGTAAAGAAGGGGCCGAAGGTCGGCGGAGAGCTTGACTGCCACCCACTGTCCGATCATCCACACCACCCTCTTTCTCACAACCCTGTACAGAGAATCCTTTCTTTGAGATTCCTTAATCAGCGAACTCTTGAACCAGTTGTCAAAGTCGACCTCGTCGAACAGGTAGAACGCGGTCAGACCAACAGCATTATACACTGAACAAAACAAAAATTTAGAATAAAGAACTCGTACAAGTGATTGGTGAAGTACCAGCTTCTCGTTTAAGAATGTCTGAGAAATCCTGAGGATGTTCCAGACTCTCGTTCTTCCTCATCATTTCCAACAGGACAGGGATCAACACTGAACGATACTCGTTAAATACCGCTAAAAACAGACACTCGGTGCACATCTGAACAAGAAAAGTATTTTGTAGCTGCTATTTATTGTGCATTTAATATAAAGCATTTCTTGACATTAAAAACTGAATATTTTACCCTTAGATTGTATTTCCACGATTCGTCTTTATCTTCCAAAGCTAAATAATAATTTATCAATGACTTAAGACTGTAAATTAAAAAAAAATTCTATATATATGTGATACCGAAACATTCAGGATCGTCGTCCCAGGTTCTCAAATCTTCTTTCGTGAATAAGAAGTAGCAGTAGACCAATCGGTGGCAGATCTCGGACAGAGTTTCATCCGTAAAAAACGACTGTTTAATCTCGTAGGCTTGTAGAGAACCCGGATGCTGAGCTTCTAACAATTCGATTCCGTTATTATCATAATAACTAAATGATCAATAATTATTAATTCCAAAATAAAATACCGTTTTTGGCTTTGCTGCATTTATACTCCAAACACATTATCAAACCTTTCAGGAGAATCAAACTCTGGATTAATAGTTTTTCAAAAATCATTCCTAAAAAAAAAAAAAAAAATTAAAAGGTTAACCACAACCATTAATTTACTAAAAAAAAAAATAACAAAATGAAAACCTTCAGTTTGGCAACGCATTATATACAAAACTGTAAACTCCAAAGAAAGTTGTATAAATGGAATAAATGAAAAGGGGTGATGATCCAAGAAATCCACCAACTAAAAATATACATAGAAATTAACATTCAAACGTAACAATTAAATGAAAGTTTTACTAACTAATTTCACATGGAAGACGATATAATCTTCGAGTTGACTAACTAACTGACTTTCAGCCGTTTGCATGCTTTTAATGAGCTCAAATCCTAAAAAAAAAAATAAATGATGTTAAGTTTACAGTCGTAATAAATATGGTGTAGGTCAAGCCTCACTCATATCGATGAGGAATTTTAACCGATCGAAGATGATGGAAACGCAGTTGATAACGTCAGGCGACTGATGAGGTTCCTTAAAACCGTTAACGATGAGCTTTCGAAGAATTTTAAACGCTAACTGGCTTTTGTGTAACGAGTTTAAGCAGTTGTTGTTTTGCTGGGAGGCCTCGACCACAAATTGCTCCGATAACCTTTTCCAGATGCATAAAATCACAGCAAAAATATTCCCGGAAAGCTAATAATAAACATTATAATACAAAATATAAAGTAAAACAAAATAAGAACTTACTTCTTGAAATAATCTCCTATCTCCTGCCAATCTTTTGGAGGAGAGTGATTTGACCACGTGATTAAGAACGAGAAGTCCTCGCTGTTCGTCCAAAGTGTCATTTAACTTAATAGAATCTAATAAAGTAGGAAACAGACTCGGCCACATATGAGGATAATCTAATCGAGCGACTTTCGCTATTAACACGGCTAATTGAGTGGCTATCTGCGCACAAAAATACAAAATATGTCACAAAATAAATTCAGAATACAATTTTATAATTAATAAAACCTGATTTATCGGTTCCTTAAAACAATACATTAACTTAATCCTTAAGTTTTCTTTTTCTGGTTCGCTTAACGCCCTAAAACAAAATAACGAAAAAATAAATCACAAATTCAGAGATTTTCACTTCAAAAATAAAATTAGTGACAATACTATCGTCGATTAAAAACATCGATAAACTTGACGCGCTAAAATAATAGTAAATATATCGATGTTTTAATCGATTCTGCCAATCGTCACTATTTTACGAGTAGGAGTTTACCCCGGAGCATTTTTACGCCAATATCGATCCACGCCGTTTTTAAAATAAATAACCGCTTGCCACCTGGCGTTTAGGTCCTGGTTCTGATCCATCACCACTTCCTAAAGCGTACACAAACAATAAATGACACGAAACAATTCAAATTAAAACGTCCACGAGATTTTTCTTACCATTAACACGCTGTAAAATCCCGGTACATTCTCGTAGGTCTTTAGTTTATCTTCGGCGCACTTTAATATCGTTGTGTTTTGGCTAGAGGCTTGAATCAAAGTCTGTAGAATATCTTGCCGTAAATCCATCGTTAAATAATATCCGGCGTAATAATTAATAAAAAATTTAGTTCATAAAATAAAAAACAAGTAGTTGCACCGAATTACTTCACCGACGCTCGTCAGCCATGTTTAAACGCGTAAAATTATCGAGCGAGCTAAATCGCGGAATGGATGACGTCACGTCTACCATAAGATGCCTATGTCGAGTTTTAAAAGTGACGTCATTCTTTCCAACATTTAACTGTTTCGATGTTGTCAGAGAACATCTATACTCATATTTAATACAAACAAATTTATTAATTTAAAATTTGTTAAAAAGCTATAATTTAAATTATAAAATTACAGTATATAACTATATATCTTTAAATTAATAAAATGCATTTTTAACTAATAAGAAATTTAATTTGATTCTTACGTCTGACAGCATTGCCATAAACATGTTTTGACTGGTAATCAGCTGTTTTATATTTCAAACTTATGTACATGTATTTCAGTTGAAATTTATCTGAAAAACGATGTTATAAATGATTAATTATTAACAGTTTTAGCGCGATATCTAATATTTAAAATATTTATCAATGGCTGGTGTCAAGGAGCGAGCCGAAGAAGCAGGAAATATGGACAATAATTATTCCGAGCCCAAAAACATGAAACTGAACGTGGGAAAAGCTGGAATGGATAAAGTAGACGTCAATAAAGTGAACGAAATTATACTAAAAGCTTCGAAAGGCTCAAAGTTTTACACCCGACAACAGGAAAGACAGCAAGAAATTGAGAAACGGATCGAAGAGATGAAAGAACGGGTTTCAAAGCTCAACGAAAAACAAATTGACATGGCTCAAAGCAAAGTTTGACATATTAAAAAAATGTAGGCTACTTACGCGTATATATATTTAATTGTAGCGTGTTATTTAGATGGATGAATTGGCTGTGGAGATGGAGAAGAAGAGAGATTTGAGTCAGGTGATCGTGTGCATCGATATGGACGCCTATTTCGCAGCGGTGGAGATGAGAGATAACCCGAGGCTGAAAGAGGTTCCGATGGCTGTGGGAGGAATGGGAATGCTGGTCAGTTGCAAGTGGAATAAGAATTAATTCGTGTTTAAGTAAAGAGTTAGGTACTGCTACCGTTTAAGGCAGGTAAAACATAAAGCAAATGATAAAAAAAAGTTATAAACACGTCTAGACGAAAAAAGAGTAAAGTTTAAAGAAACAAATGTGTATACATTTTAAAAAAATAGTAGACTAACCTTTAGAAAGAGAAGAACTAAACTTAGGTGTTATTTTCAGAGCACTTCTAATTATTTGGCCCGGCAATTTGGAGTGCGAGCGGCTATGCCCGGGTTCATCGCCAAACAACTGTGTCCGCAGCTAGTCATCGTTCCGTCCAATTTCGACAAGTACCAGCAGGTGAGCCATGAAGTGCAGGAGGTGATGGCTGTCTACGACCCTCACTTCAGCGCCATGAGCTTAGACGAGGCTTTCCTCAACATCACCCACCTGGTGGAACAACAACTAACTGCTGATTGTAGTACCAAAAGCAGGGATGAAGTGAGCGAGGAGATCGTCAACGAGATTCGCCACAAGATCTTCGAGAAGACTCGGCTCACCTGCAGCGCGGGTAAATTTTCACATTCAGTGAGTCAGTGACGTATATTGTAATTAATCTTATCTGCTTCCATTGTTACAGGTATCGCTCCTAATGGACGGTTGGCCAAAGTGTGTTCCAACATGAATAAACCGAACGGACAGTTTTGTCTGGGATTCCAAAAGTCTAAAGTCATGGAATTTGTGGAAAAACTACCTATAGGAAAGGTGAATGAAAATTATATTGTTAAAAAAATAAATAAAACAACTGAAACTAAATTACTGATATTAACGTTTTCTTGGGGCACTAGGCTTATATTTACGACCTTTGTTTTGAATTTAGATATGCGGCATCGGAAACGTTTCGGAACAGATGCTTCAAGCGTTGGAGGTGAAGACGTGCGGTGACTTGTGGACCAAGAGAGCCCTCATCTCCCTTCTCTTCTCTCCCATCTCCACCCGCACCTATCTCAGGGTAGCCATGGGTCTAGGTGACACCACTATGCATAGGTGCGACCGAGCCCTCACTTCATCTTTGAATTTCACTATCCTAAAAATCTGTATTTCTTGTAGCGAGGTGAACCGTAAGTCGACCAGCGTGGAACGAACGTTTCGGGAAGAGAGCGACGAGACGAAACTGAAGCAACGAATCATCAAACTCAGCCAACTACTGAGCGAAGAT
The DNA here is from genome assembly GCA_034692225.1 of Polydesmus complanatus. NCBI lineage: Eukaryota > Metazoa > Arthropoda > Diplopoda > Polydesmida > Polydesmidae > Polydesmus > Polydesmus complanatus. Next base: position 16,454 of record JAQGAZ010001127.1, on the reverse strand, counting down.
CTGAAAACCGAAGGAAACGTCGTCAGTATCGCTTCTAATTATCACTTTAGCACCTTAATTAATATTTCAGGTTATTTTATTCTTTAAAAGGGTAAAGTGGTAACGTTAAAGCTCAAGACTTCCTCGTACCACGTCAGGACCAAAGCCCAAACTCTGCCTTTCTATACAGACAGCGCTCAACATATCTCCACAGCCGCTACGCAGTTGCTCGTCCAGGAAATTAAGGCTACTCAACCACTCCCGCTCCTTCTCAGACTCATTGGTAATAATAATTATTATCTCATCGGAAATCCGATTTAACGTTTTATTTAGGGGTTCGCATGTCTTCACTGTTGAGCAAAAGTGAGGCCCCGAAGGAGCAGCAAAAGACCTTGGACTCGGTTCTTAGGGTGATTGAGACGCCGAAGGTGGTAGACCCTTCAGAAGTAGTGGAGTGGGAGTACGACACTCCCGAGTACAGAGTGGATCCTGCCAACCTTACTTCCCAGGTCTCCGCTGTCATCGTAGAAGAAGAGAAGTGGACGTGTCCCGTGTGCTCGAAACAGCTTCATCTGGAGGTGAATGCCAACGCACACCTGGACGAGTGCCTGTCTAAAGAGACGGTGAAAGAGGTGCTGCGGGAAGAGAATTTTTTAGCTAGTACCTCCGGTGGCGTCAAACGACATCTCTGCACCTCCTCGCCCCTCAAGAACTCAAAAAAGAGACCACCTCCTTACAAAGGTAAACCAATCAACGAATACTTTAAAAAATAATTATTGCGGTGAAATTTATACAGATATACTGTAATTATTTTTATCCTAATAAATTGTAAATATTATTAAGTTAAATGATAATTTTGCTACGAGTTGTCTTCGAGTGATCGCAACACGATTATAATGTTTTCGAGCAATCTACGGTTTATAAAGAGATGTTGGTAAACATTGCCCTAGCTAAAACTGTTTTATTAGCCGTTGCGCAAAATAGTCGAACGTGTATTTCTTTTTAATGTGAAATCCCTTAAGAGGTCACATAATTAATTGTATTTACGGGCTCGGTGCAACACAATGTAATTATAACTGTCAGCGGGGAGAAACTTTTACAGTACTCGTTACGTGTAATGATCTTGGCCGAAGGCTAAAAATAATACTTTTATACAAAACTAAAGCGACTGAAATTAAGGAGCATTTGTTAAAAAAAAAAATCCTAAATGATACATTTATGGTACTTATAAAATCTAAATGAGAGATAGTTTCTCAAAAACCTAATCATAATCGCTCAATGATTTCAGTTAGCTCATCAGATTCGTCTGTTATTAACCTATGTGGGCCAAGATTTTCACGAGAAGCTATACTTATTAGGCCCACCTCCCGATTACGACATAAGCGGCTGGTTCAAAGAAAAGTTTTCGTTGAAGAAGAGAAAATTCGCATCGATATTTTACAAGGAGTAGGCTACTCGAAGACTTTAGAATCATATTCAGAGACGTTTGTTACGATGACAATTATGTAATTAATACCCCTTTTTCTTCTCAGTTACTTCTCAAAGCCTTAAAAACGCTAATTGAATTAACGCCTAAATTATAAAATATATTATTTTTAGGAAAAAATTAAAGGGGAATATGCGAAAAATCTTCCCGCACGGCTAAAGCAACTAGACATTTTTTTGGGCCAGCGAAAGTTTTTCGCAGGAAACGATGTACATTTACAAGATTTAAATCTTACCCTGAGAAAATCCATTTTCGTTTTTCTTCTTTCCAGTTAACATTTATCGATTTCTTGGCTTACGAATATCTTTACCATCAGAAGAAATTCGATCCAGACATATTGAATGATCAGCCTAATCTTCATAAATTTTATGAAAGATTAGAAGTAATAATATCCAATTTATGCAATGAAAGAATTATTAACAAATATAATCTTTGAAATTGTAAATGTCAAGGCTTTGCCGCGCATCTGTACATACGTGAAAAACGCTCCAGAATCAAACATAATCCACTCCACTGCACAACGGCAAAGTTCTGAAATAACTAGTATTTATAGTTTAGTTCTTTAGTGAAATATACGAGAACCAAAAAATAAAAGTCACTAAAATTATATACTATGAAGAAAGTCACTGAACTTAAAAACGCTTTTACGAAAATCAACTTACCATATTTAAATCATAAACAAATCTTTTACTGCTTTAACTTTATAAGTAAATTATTTCACTAAGACGTTTGAAAAGAATAAATTAATACGCGATCTAACGTAGTGTGGAAAACAAGATACAGAAAATTTATTAATTAATGAACTGAAAGCAGTCATAATATTAGCAGTACTTAGGAGTCTCCCCATCCCCAGAATCCATTCTTCTGAATGGCTTCCCTGTTCTCCCTTCGCATTCGATTTCGCGCGCCAGCCTCTCCCTTGATCTTCGCTCTACGCGTCGCCTGCCTTTTCTGCTCACTCTTTACTCTCTCTTTCCTTAGCCGAGCCCTGATCACCTCCGGAGCGATAGTAGAACACGAGCTCACACTCCCCGGGCCCAAGGCTCGAGGATCGCGAAACGGACGAAGATTTCTGTTGTCTAAACCAAGTTCATTGAACTCGTCAGTTTCGGAATTATCTGCCGAACCAACAGGGTCAGAATTGAAATCGACATTTTTCGACTCTTCCAAAGGTAAACCGTCATCACGAAGTTCACAACTGTGATTTTCGGAACCCAAACACTTATTTTCAGTCTTCACGTCTTCAGTATTTTCCAAGATCACGGCGACATTTCGAGGTTCGGAATCAACTTCTCTTTCTGAATTTAATATCTGAAATTTAAAACAAAAATTAATTCAAGTACTGAAACTACAATTTATTGAACGTATACAGTCATTCCGAAACCAAACTTTTAAACTAAAATTTTCGTCTGAGCTACCAAACGAGAAAAAAAAATATTTCTACCTCATCTAAATGCGTTTCGTGTAGCTTTTCATTTAGTTCATCCTCCTCCTCCTCATCGTCTTCCGATTCAGAACTTCCTTCATTTTCTAAGTCGCTCAGATCGAGACCCATCTTCTTGATAAACCCGCTGGCTGCCACTTCCACATCCAAAGTATCTTCACGTCTAAATAAAAATATATTATACCTCATTAAAAAGGTTTCTAAATCGCTCAAAAACAAATTAAATCACTGTTTTCGAGAACTTACACGACATCTTGAAAAGTTGGATATGTTTCGCTTTCGTAACCAAACCTTCTTTTGAAGAATTCCCTCACGCAATTTACATCTCTGTCAAAGTACCTAAAAATTTAATCAACAATTCTTAAATAAAGCTTTTCTGAATAGTACTAAGCTGAATTTTAGTCCAACATTCGCAATTGAAAGATTGTTTTTAAATTTTAACATAAGGTTTAGAATTCATAAGAGATTCTTTTCCAACAACATTAGTATTTTTAAAGTTCAATTTTGAATTTCTTCTAAATTTCGGTAATTTTTTTTGACGTTTAATTCTCAATTCTTGCGTTTATTTTAAACGCTTAAAGCCTGACTTTTATTAATTTTGTTCTAACCATTCAGCCTGCTTGTGAGAAGTAGAAATCATCTGCGGGAAATCGATAATCGTGGCTTTATCATCGTCACTCATCATGATATTGAACTCGTTGAAGTCTCCGTGGATGACTCCGTGACATCCTAACTGCACGATCAGACTCATCAGATCGTCGTAAAGCGCTGCCGGATCCTTCACCTCGTGCACTTGACACCTAAACAAAAACAAATATTTAAAAAAATACTCATTCGCACACCTTCACCAAACTATAGTTACAGAGGGAAACCAGGAATGAGTTGCATGAGCACGCAATGACGGTTGAAATCCACGGGTTTAGGAACTGGAAGACCTCGCTCGTACAACGCCTACAAGAAATTAAAAAAATTACTACCGCACTTTCCATTAATAAGCTAAAATACACAAGCATTCTAGCAGTATAGCTAATCTAAATTTCGTAGAGTTCAAAATGCTATATTTTAGGATATTTAACAGCTCAAAATTCTAGATAAATTGAGCCGTTTCAAATAAAATAAAACACACGATTTCTGCAGCAGCTTTGGTCTGTATAAATCGTTTCCCCCATTAATTACTGTTTGCCAAAACTAAAAACAGTTCCCATGTTTACGACTAATTGTTAATTAAAATAATAAACAAGTTTTAGTCTTCATAATACAAACGTCCTAAATCAAACACGTTTAAATTTTCGAAATCATAACCAGCAGCATAGTTAGCACGCACACAATCTGCTTCACGAACACATAAACCTAATAAAAAGTAATAAAAAGCCTGAAACTGAAATAACCTTCATGAAGGCGTACTCCTTAACCGCCGCCAGACGAGACAGATAGATCCAAGACACCTTGTTTCTGTGTTTGTGGTAATCTCTCTTCTCTTTGATCTTTCGAAACGAAGTTCGCCCCAGCCTAAACAAAAAAAGAACCGTTTAAAATCTCGGATGATATTAAGTCTTATGAATAAATTAAAACTGAAGCGTATACCTGTGCAGCTTCATGCATATCTGTTTGCCGTCCTCGTCCGCGGCGATGTAGATGTCGGATTCCTTTCCCACTCCGATCTGATTCCCCACCGACTGCACCGAGTTTCGTGAACTCAGCGTTTTCAGAGCTAGGTAATCGTAACCGGCGTTCGTCAAACGATAACCGTCGTCTAAAAATTTCAATCTTTTTTAATCTTCACTTCACTTATCAACATAATTTTAATAAACTTGATTCTTACAGTGTTTTCCTCGTTCGTAACACACCAGCTTGTTCTTCGACAACTCCAACAGGATTTTATAGCATCCTCCGCCTTTTAAGTTGGCGATTTGTGCGATTAAATCGTTACGAACCAGCTCGTGATTCTTCATACCCATTTCCACCTTTAATAAAAAAAACAAACAAATTTAAATAAGCATGTTAATATTATAAGTACTGTAACTGTGTATTTCGCAACGTGACGAAACCCCAAAACACGAGTACGATATTACTTACAGATGATAAAATGCGAAAATCCTCCTTCGATAAATAACGCAACATCGTTAAATTAAGCTTCCCCATTTTACTTACAAATTAAAAACTTCGTAAAATTATACGTATTAATTAATAATTAAAATTTATTACGAGAAAACCCCCACGTGTATTCACCGCCATAAGATTCGAGTTAATTGAAGCACAACTATTGACGCTACAATACAGTGCGGGCAAGCGCCACATGACGTCACGATATGTGCTGGCGGTAACTCGCATCGCGATGACGTCTCTCGCTCTAATCGCCATCTGGCGGCGTCAATATTTAGCGCTATTTTTAAAAACTTTTTATTTATTTTTGAGCTTAATAATAATTGCTGCAATAATAATTGAAAGGATGTGAAATTTTGTTTTCGTAGAATTAAGTTTTAATAAACAGGACGTAAAATTTTATGTTTCCTGATTTTGAGAGAAACATAATTATTGCAAGTTGGCGATCGATATGCTGCATTTAAAAGTTCACTTATGACGACGACGGTGAAAAAAATGTTGCTTTGGACATTGTTTAATTTCATAATAATTCTCTTCACAGTTCGTGCGAACGAATTAGATTGTGAAAAACTCAATCAAACATTACTAATTGCTTACGATAAAGAGCAAAGTGAATGGAAATTAATGAGCAAAAATCGTCTACATTTTCAACTCGTGAGTCATCATTTCCTCGATCCAAAACGCAAATTTCTGAACGGTCACGATGACGATGGCGATAAATACATGGTGAGAGTGTCCATCAAATTTTGGACGGTCATCGATATTAATTTAAACTCAATTCATTCATTAAGAAAGCGATCGGAGACGAACGTTGAATGCATAAACAACGCCGTTGGTCAACTGAACGTGTACTACAGATACTTCGAGCACAGAAACGCCGGAACTTTAAAATACAAACTCAACTTCCGCGTCGATAATTCCACGCGGACCCTGGGCTATCTCCGTTATAACCACAGTTGCGTTCATCGAGCCACGATAATTTCTCTACGTCCAAATCTTACTTTAAATTCTTATTTTAATATGTCCGAATGCGTGCACTCGGTGCGAGCCATTCGCTTCGCAGCCGACTACCTCGAAGATGTGCAACCGATGAATTATACGGGCGATCTTATTTACGAAGAAGACGAAGAAGATTATATAGCTACGTATTTGGTGAATTTCGCGCGGTATTATAGCGAACGCTATTTATTGCCGTTGAATTCAACCGCCGACAGTTTCTCCCTGCAAAACAAAACCATTTCATGGCCTATTCTACCTTTGCAATTGCTGGCAAAAATGCGCCTCAAAACGTTGGATCTTTCGAATAGTTATATCGCGAGTATTCCCAGGGAAAATTTTCCCTACTTTCCCTCATTAACCGCTTTGAATTTGAATAATTGCGGTTTAAAATTAACCACGCTGGAGAATGTTACTTGTCGAAATATTTCCAATCTATCGCGGCTAAGCTTAGCAGCGAATAAACTAACGTCTTTGCCTTCCGATTTCAAATACTTAACGAAACTAGAATTTCTAAACCTGAGTTCCAACAGCTTTGAGAACACGTTCGAATTTTCTAGTCATTTATTTCAATTTCTAGCTAATTTAAAATGTTTAGATATAAGCCGAATGGTAGTTGCGATGCGAGTGGCGAATCGTGGTGAAGCCGCGCTTTTTACACTCTTAAATTATATGCCCCGTCTGGAAACATTGCGCATGAGCGACGTAGTAATCGAGTATAATTATTTAGCTGGGTCCGGCAGTTTATACACCGAATGGAACTATAATTCTAGCTTTAGTTCCGATATAAAAGCCTTATATTTACGTAACAACAGCGAGGCGGCTGATTACGCGCACAGCTTGATTTGCCTGGGTAGTCAATTTTTCCCGCGATTAAGCGTTTTAGATTTAAGTAACAATAATATACAAGATTTTCTTCCTCACCCCAACGAACTTAGCGCTTTTTACCCGCATTTTCCTCCCGAATTATCCGAGTTAAATTTATCCGGAAATCAACTCAATCATTTTTTCTACGTAAATCTAAGCTTTAATCACCCATTTAATGTCGATCGGTCATTTTTTATACTCAATTTAAGTCACAATCGAATTTTAGATTGGAACGAAAGCAAAGTATTACGATATTACGTAGATGAAATTAATAATAATTTCACGTTAGATTTATCCCACAATAAAATGTCCCTGGTTAATCCGCTAATGATAAGCGATTTATCCGGCTGGAACAAAGTCTATTTGCACGATAATGAGTTCGATTGTAGCCAATGTGCGGTGGATCCGTTTTACGATTATTTAATACGAAATCAAATCGATAACCCGAAGTGTTCCTTTCCCATGACTAAACGAGGCTTATTCATCACCGATTTAATAATTATCCCGGATGAATGTGGGCGGCTTCCGATAATTAAAGAGTTTGATTATTTAATGGTCGTCGTTCTGCCTCTCGGCATCGTCCTAACTATTACCATCGTTATCGTCGCTTTGTTGGTCAAATACAAATGGTACGCGCAATTCTTCTGCTATCTCATACGCAATCAAATATTTGTTAGACTCGGCGGAGAAAGAGCTGCGACGAATGAAGATGAACGATGGACCTTCGACGCCTTCGTGTGTTACTCTTCAGCGGACTCTGGCTGGTTGGTCAACCAATTGATTCCTCACCTCGAACGGGAAGAGCCTCAACTCCACCTGTGCATTCACGACAGAGACTTTTTGGCCGGAGGAGCCATCATCAGCAACATCATCGAGTGTATTGATATAAGTAGAAAGACCTTGTGCCTCGTATCGAAGAAGTTTACTCAAAGTCAGTGGTGTCAGTGGGAGCTCCACATGGCCCACCATAAGCTGTTCGAAGATGGAAACGACGTTCTTATCTTGATCCTATTGGAAGATCTGGAAGGTGAGCAGGTGCCGCGCACTCTGCAACGACTCATGCGCACTAGGACCTACCTCGTGTGGCCCGTCGACCCTAACAACGAACCCGCGTGTAAGCTCTTCTGGGCCAGGTTGAGACGCGCCATTCAACCCTGCAATTGTTTACAACTGCAATTGGACAGTTCTCTTTAAATTTTGTTGTTTACCTCGTAGGCTAATTCTTATTAAGACAGGAAATGAAGCGATGAAGTTGATTTACTGTAGGCGGATGTGAATCGTGTGCGCGATGTATTTCGTAGAATTTTGTTTTTGTAATAAACAGGAAGTGATTATTTTGCTGCTACTATTTATAAGAGTTAGATGCGATATTTGTGTGTTCGTAGATACGAGTTTAAAACCATGTTCGTGTGTATATTATTATTCTTCGCAGTTATAATTCGAAACAACGCGAAAGAGAAGTGCGGAAAGCTGGAGGAAGAGCTAGTAGATTACGATCATCGAGTCGACCAGCAAAGTGAATGGACATTGGTCAAAGATCAACTGCATTTTCAACTGAAAAGTGATCGAGTTTTGCGTTTTAAAAGTGGCTATTTAGAGAGTCTGACTTACGGCGCCGATAGCGTGACGGTGACGCTCACTTTTCACGCCGTCGTCGATATTCACTCAATTTCCAAGAGGACAAACGCCTGCCTCAAATTACGACGCGCCACTGGTCAACTTAATGCCGTATTCGAATCGACTTTATCCTTTTCTATTACACCCATCAAATATAAATGGGAGTTCGAAGTCAACTCTGGCTACGTGGGTTACGTGCGTTATAACGGAAGTTGCGTTCGTCCACTCATTTTCCATTTAAATCCGACGGAAATTCCATCATCTTCGAGCAGGGTTAATATGTCGCATTGCGTTCGCAGGGTACGGGCAATGCGTTTATTACCCGAGTATTTAGAAGACATAGGGCCGAACCACGTGTTCTCCGACCTCAACAATGTCCAACACTATCACATCTACGTCTTTTACCTTAATTTTTTCGAATATTTTAGCCACTCGGTTTTATTCAAACTCAACGCCAGTGTAAACAGTTTTTGGATACAAAATTCCTCCATCTCTATCCAACGCTTAAACTTGCCTTTACTCGTAAAACTCGAGCTAAAAGCGCTGGATCTGTCGAACAACCACGTGGAAGAAATTGGCCCCGAAGATTTTCCTTATTTCCCTTCATTAACGCGTTTAAATCTCAACAATTGCGATTTAAAATCACCGCTAAACGTGCATTTTCGAAACATTTGCAATTTATCGCATCTGAATTTAGGTGGAAATCAATTGAGCTATTTACACGAGAACTTCCGCTATCTATCAAAACTTGAATTTCTTAATCTGAGCTCGAACGGCGAAATAATCGACGATAATTATTATAGACGTACGTCGTTTAAATTTAACGAATTTATTATACATAGAACTAGTTTGAAAGTGTTAGATTTGAGTAATATGATATTGTTAATGTCTTCGGACGAGCGCTTTTACATATTCCTGCAATTTCTGCCCAATCTGGTCCATTTAAATTTGAGTAAAGTGCTATTCGAGTATTATACTTATTCGCCCAACACCTACACGGAACACCACGTCGAATTCCCTATTTCTCCGAATTTAGAGACGTTGGATTTATCCGAAAACGTGGAAGCGGTGGAAAGTGTTTTTAAATACAAATGGCTGCGATTCAACGGGAAAAATATGAGCGAACAACTTCTCGCGCACCTTCCTTCCGCCGATGAATTCGACGCCTTTTTTATGCTCTTCCCCAACTTAACTCTGCTCAATTTATCCGGAAACAAGTTTACTTATATGTTTAACATAAATCTCACCGACCATTCTACAAAATCGTTTTTTCTCAATTTAAGTAACAATCGAATTTTAGATTGGAACGAAAGCAAAATAATAATAAATGCGGATCAAAAGTTCAGCTTAGATTTATCCCGCAACGAAATCTCCATCGTGAATTCGGCCATGTTGAAAGATTTTTCGGTGGCCAACCGCGTTTATTTAGACGATAACGCGTTCGATTGTCGGGAATGCCTGGTGCAACCGTTTTATAAATATTTAACGCGAAATCAAATGATGGATTATAAATGCGCTTTTCCCATCGATAAACAAGGATTTTTCATTACGGACTTAGACATCGACGATGAGTCCCTATGCGCGCCGAATATCCAGGTTTTTAATTATTTAATTAACGTTCTTCTACCCCTTTCGATTGTCGTAACGGTCAGTGTTATCTTCGTATTAATACTCGTCAAATTCAAATGGTACGTGCGCTTTTTCTGTTATCTCTTTCGTTATCGAATCTTATCGAGGCGGAAGCAGAATGACGCGAATGGAGACGAACGATTGACTTTCGACGCCTTCGTGTGCTATTCTAATGCGGACGCGGATTGGGTGGTCAACCAATTGATTCCTCACCTCGAACAGGATGACCCTCAGCTTCATCTGTGTATTCACGACAGAGACTTCTTAGCCGGTGGATACATTATTAACAACATTATAGAGTGCATTGATATTAGTAGAAAGACCTTGTGCCTCGTATCTAAGAGTTTCACCGCGAGTCAGTGGTGTCAATACGAACTCTACTTGGCTCATAATAAACTCTTTGAAGAAGGAAACGATGGACTTATCCTCATTCTCTTGGAAGACCTGGAGGGTGAACGAGTGCCGCGCACTCTGCAACGACTCATGCGCACTAGGACCTACCTCGTGTGGCCTGACCCTACTAATGAACCCGCGTGTAAGCTGTTCTGGGCCAGGTTGAAACGAAGCGTTGGACAGTGCAACTGCCTTCAAGCGCAAGAACATGTCTTCATCGAAGGAAGAAATTGATTAAGTTTCATATCGTTTATTAAAACTTAACATTCCGTACAGAATGTGTACAATAAAAAAATGTTTCTCTGTATTTATTTTGCAACCGCGTTTCTAAAAATGACTCGTTTTAATCTTGAATTAATTTTCGATTAAACTCTTTTCATTGAAAACGTTTTTAATTGGATATTATGAACTCTCTTCCACGACAGTAATAATCCATAAACAACATAATATATATTATAAGTGAGAAATAAGTTATTTAATGAAAATATTAATTAATGATATGCATTAGTTAAAAGAAAAGAACAAATACTTTTATCACCGGATATGTAACTCCAAAACTTAATCTCACACAACGTCAGGCACTTTTGGGAAGGTATATTATTCTCGTACAATAATATTAAAATATTTATATGACACAAAAAAAAAAAAAAAGAAAAGCGAGTGGTAGGCCTACGAATTTTAAACCGGTCGAAACTAACGTTATAAACGCAAACAATTAACTGCCGAAATCAAAACAGCTTCCAATGAAAGCAAGAACGAAATGCGATCGAGTCAAATTCAAAATTGGATAAACGCAAATCAAAAAAAAAAAAAAAAAAAAAAAATATTAACGAAAAATAAACAAAACGCAAAATCAAAATGAATAATTATGAAATGCACGCAATTAAAACGAGTAAAGTTATACGTCAAAATCAATTCGTATCGATCCATCTACTACAATACAATGTACCGGTATTTTCCCTCCTTTTAGCCATTTAAAATCTCGATGGTCCGATGGATATCAAAATTAATTACAAAGTAAATAAATAAAAATACATAATATTATATCTGAAATTACTTTCCAAAATACCCGTTTTTTTTTTATACAAAATATCTCCAGATTCCCATCTATTAACAATATCAATGCTACGATGCTAAAGATTAAAACCAATCTCAATTTTCAGTAAATAAAAAAGTTTCCAAATTACATTTTTCTCGGAAGAAAACGCTTAACTTTTTTTTAAAGAAAATTTACTCTGTCATTTACACCTTAAAAAAAAGTTTTCCTATACATTAACATTCAAAACTCTCTGTAAATAAAATTATTATTACAAAATTTACAGCTTAATATATAAAATATTATTTTTATCACAACTAATCCTCGAACATCTTAAGATAATTAATATAAAAAAGTGAATTTGTTTTGTTGAACGAAGCAGCAAAAAAAAAAAAAAAGGTCGGAGTTTAACAGTATTTCTTCTTGTAGACGAAGTTATGTCCGGTCGCGTTTCTCAAGTGCTTCAACACTTCCGGGGGAACGCGATGGCCCGTGTTTTTCGGGCAATATCGTACGGTGTGGGCGTAATCTCCGGTGACGCCGCAAATGGGGCAGACGTAACGGCGTAGAACCGGGCACGAGATGAGTCCGTCGGAATCCTTCAGCGAATGGCTTCTCACGAAACTCTTGGTTTCGCCGTTGCTGCGGCAAAGAGCGCACGAAACGTTGATCTGCTCTTCTTTCGGAACACTTTTATCGTAAATCGTCGCATTCGGAGATGTCTTCGCCGGGAACGTAGAGCTCATCTTCGCGCAAGAAACTTTGATCTTCAACTCTTTCGGAACAGTTTCAGTTCCAGTCGATTTCTTAAAAAGCACCGGTTTCTCATTCACATCGGTCTCCAAGCAAGTCACTTTACGAGTAAACAAAAACCAAAAATTAATTAAAAAAATAAAAGCTGGTTCAGTTTTTTGTTTTTTTCAAAACCAAAATTAAAACTTACGTAGAGTATTGAGATTTTTGCTATTGGTGGTTGGGTCCGCATCTTCCTTCAAGTCCAAATGCAGCAGCTTTCGTAGCTCGTCTTCCACCGCTTTTTTCAACGAATAAAATTCGTATCGAATCTTCGATAAATCCGACATTTTCTTTCTTTTCTCGAAATAATAATTTAAACTGCCACAACCGACGTGAACCACAGCCAAAGTTGTTATGATGAAGAAGTTGAGAGCTGAGCGTGAGAACGGAAGTTAACGGCGTCCTCTTGCCCCGCCACTCAGTCGCGCCAGTGATGGAGGCGGCAGACTTTTGGGCAGCTACGTCACGTTCACAACACTTTCTCAGCCTTTCTGGTTTGAAACCAGTTCTACCGCCAAACACTCTCTCCATCCCCCTCCGGCTTCTTCACCCAACGTTTACATGTTTAAAAACACGATTGTACCGTCACGCGCTTACGTTTTTAAAAATATGTACGGTTGTGGTAAGAGTCGGCTCAGTATCAAAGAATATTGTATATGGAAGCGGAGGTCAGAGGTCGATGTTTTCTCACGAACTTAAAGTAGGTTCGTCGTTTTCCAAGCTATCAGTAGAGTCATAATTTTCAAAATACCGGTACTTTTCCGGTACCGTTGGAAGTGGCCTTCAAATGAAATAAGTTTATTAATTCAACGCCCTCTTCATTTTGTCCTATTTGCTTAGGTCATCAACCAAACTTCAACTACAAATACTGTACATGTACAGTACCGGTATCAATTTTACTTGGGTTCAATCTCCTTTGCTGGGTTATTGAATGTGCCTTCGTTCAAACAAACACGAGCGAATTAATTTAATTTGGATCAAATTTTGCTGTGGTAAAAATCGTCCGTTTCTAAAACCAGTTATAGGAACAAGAACAACGAATCCATATTAATTAATTAATTAATTAATTACTCGTTATTGTAAAATGTATAAAATATTAATAATAATTATGTAAAGCGATTCGAAATATTATTTTAAACGAAAATGTTTTGGTAAAACAATTATTTGTAGTGAACAATAAGAGAGCGGTAGTTACGTTTGGCTGACGAATATTAGTATCGAAATTAAAATGTTAGCGAATTTAAAATTATTGCTCATATTATTATTATTATTATACAGTAAGTCATATTTCTGAGGAGTTAAAAAAAAAAAAATAAATAAATAAATAAAAAATGACAGTTGATTTGAAAGGGGTTTTCACTCACGTAAAAACCGAGTTACCATTAATAATAAAATGAATGACAGTGACGTCTTTTCCATTAATTTTATTTTGATGACAGGCCCATAAATTTTATAACGACATCGATTAATAATAATTTAGCTGTCTATTTTTTTATTTTATACGCGGGAATTCTATAAAAAGTAAGGTTAAACTTTTTTGTTTCACCTAGAGTAAAACCTCTGCGCGAGACCACCTCCGATTTCAAGACCACTCAAGTTTCTAAGACTGCTGAATTATAAGCTTAACTTATGTATCATACCTTTTTAAAAAAATTATAAAGAAAAATTAAAATGTCTCGCTTGTAATTATTATTTTTTATGATTAAAAATTGACGTCAGAAGCACTGTACCCTACTGTATGTAATTTTATTTTTAGTTTTGCGTCAATGTCTAGACAAATGTCAAACAAAGAGTTGACGAGGTAAACTTTTATGAGTGACAGGTGAGACTAAACAGGTGTACTGTAGGAGTGAAGCAGGGGGGTAGCTCTGGCATAAACGTAGTATAAAATTATATAATCGATCGACATTCGCATTTTTCGTCAACAGCTTCCACACCTTTGACACTGATAAACGAAAGTTTTTGAAGAATAAAAAAAAAAAATCAATCGATTGAAAATTTTAAAAGATAAAAAAAGAAAAATGATAAAGTTGTTTCCGTTGTGTGTGCTCTTAATGGTTTCAGTTCTAGTAGTGGTGGTTCCGGTGGAGGCCATTAAATGCGGCGAGTATTCCTCCACTCTGATTACTCAATTCGGAGATTGTCCTTCACCCGAAGATGTTTGCATTAAATATCTCACTTACTCGTGCGCAACCCCGTGCAAGTCAAGTGCAGATTGCCCAGCGGAATATAATTGCCAAATAGCAGGAAGTATCCGGGCATGCATTTCTAAACAACCGTAAGTTCATTCTCATTAAGTTACCTTTCCTGAAATTAAAAATAAAACAATAATTGCTCTTCTTCTTCTTATAGCCAACTCTTTGAATTCAAGTAATAACATGTAGGCTACTGTACATCATTATTTTCTAAATATTTATCTAGGCACGTTAATTGCAAAAATATATAGATTGTGAAAACTAAAGCTATCAATCAAGCACTGATTATTATTAATAAAAAGGTGGTTTGTGTTATTCATTGTCGTGTTCATTACAAATCTTCCCGAGTTAATTATTAATAGTAATAAAGTTGTTTACGTTAAAGTCTGTGCTATAGTCTCTCGATTCATTCGTCAACAAATTAAAGTTACTGCAGCACACCTATTACGTGTACCTTCAAAATTTGCTGTTTTTCGGAACACCAAACTCAACAATATTAACTCTTACTACAGTATATACAATGATAAAAATAATAATAATTAACTTCATTTTCCCCGAAACGTGTACTGTACTTTAATTCCATCCCAGGCCGTTAACATGCATCACTATCAATTAACAAAAATGACGTACGTAACGTTTACTATTTTAATAATTCTATTCTAAAAAAATATTAATTCTATTCGCTGACATACAACGCAACTTTTAAATGAGGGACATTCAAGTGTGTTTATTCCGCTCGCAACTAATTACACAGGGCGTGGCTTATTTAACCAAAAAAAAAAAAAACAAGATTGTCTCGTATTAAAAATTAATTAATTGTTTAACCTCATTAATGGGAACATTGCTACTCTTAATTAACTCAGCATTTTTTTATTTTTTTAGATCCATTTTTGAATGCAACGCCTTCTTCATTATTTGCTTAAATCATGAACCGACTTGAACTTCAAATATCAATTATTCTCGGGGTATTTTCGCCCCCAACAATTATATTTCCTTCCCTGCTATCAATGGTTATTGGAAGTTTCTTATTCAAACAAAAACGAATCAATTAATTTAATTAGGCTCACTGAATTATTTGCCGCGGGAATTACCCCCATTCATTCAAACAAAACAAAAAATATTGTTGCGCATTGTATAAGGGCAAGTGTATAAAATAGATTCGAAACAAACAATCGATTCATATTATACTTCTAGTTGTTTTTTTGGCGTGGAGCATTTCGAGAGCTTCATTTGTCACACAAAAAGAAAAAATGATGAATTTGTTTTTGTTGTTTATGATTTCAGTTTCAGTTGCACTACTGCATGTCTTGGTGGTTCCGGTGGCGGGCAGTGAATGCGGCGCATGGTCGTGGTCCACTTTTTCTTATCAATCCGGAGACTGTCCTTCGCCCGATCAAATTTGCTTCTATTCTTTCGGTTATTCTTGCGGAGTGCCGTGCAAGAGCAACGCGGATTGCCCGGCTGACTACCGTTGCTCGGGAGACCTTAAGCAAAGCGACCTATTGATATGCGCACCAAATGATCCGTAAGTGCATTCTCCTTCGATCATTACATTTCGTTAAATATTAAAAATTAAAAACGATGCCTTTCTTTTTCTTTCTTCCTAATAATAATTCTTCAGTTATGTATAACAGTCAATTACATCACATTTTCTAAATAATACATTTATCTACTGTATGCACAAATTAATTGTATGCAAATGCAGCACAGTTTATAAAAACTTAAGCGCTATTATTTCAATGTCTAAAATAATTATTATGTCTTTTTCATTGCTTATATTTCTAGGATGGTCGAATAATGATGCAACTTTTCAATTACGTAATCTGTAAAAGCCAGACATTTCCACAGTTATTATTACTAATAAAATAAGTCAAAAGATAATTGAAACATTATATTATATTACTACCCCCCCCC
>JAQGAZ010001126.1:0-36198 GCA_034692225.1 Polydesmus complanatus | reverse complement strand
TTAAAAAAAATCGATTTTCCTTAAAAATTGACATAGATATTAATTTTTCAAAACTATACTTTATCTTTACGGACACTATATTTGTAGTCTACCTAATTTAAGTCTGGGATTTTAAAGAAGTGCGAAAATGTGTGATACAGACAAACTCGATGATGCTTGGTGTAATGCTTGTGTTGAGGCCGAAGAAGAATATTTTAAAAACAGAATAGAACATTATTAAATGCTAAAAAAAAATAATTAAAGTAAAGTTTTTCCACGTGGCATTCAAATATTTAAATTATTAAATGGATTTTAATACTAATTCAATTGGGTTTCGTTTGCTTTTCCGGACACCGTGTATTTTGTGAACTATTTTGTATACTTGTGGAAATTAATAACTCCCAAAATAAAATTACTAAAATCTCCCTTTTATTATTATTAAAAAACCGTGGTTTTTTTTTATAATAACAACATTCCCCATTTTCCTTGAAGCAAAGCAAAACTAAATACATGTACAGTAATATTTTGGAGTTTACTATGCAGTAAAGAAAATTTGTTTTTTATGGGAGACTATAAAGTTGCGTCGTTTAAACTAAATATTTGCAACTGATTTCGCGTACACAAATTTATTCGCGCAGAGGCCAATACACTTACAATACTGTACATGCACTTGATTTTGTACATAGACTTTCTGTTTTACCCAATCATTTCTGGTTACGTTGTACATGTACATTCAAACTGATTTTGCGTAAACTTTGACACAATTTCGTCATAATAATATTTTGGTTATACCGACGTTCTTTTTCCCTCATTGTTTTACTGCACCCTTTCCTATCAAAATATTTACAAAAAAATAATAAAACATTGCTAATTGTTATTAAAAAAAATGTTTACCACTGGGTGGAAAAAAAAATTACTTAAAAAAAAAAAGAAATAAGAGATTAATGATCTTTTTTTGTCACTTATTGGTCGCACATGACATTATGAAGTGTGGCAACGTGTAAATGAATCGATTGACCGTGACTTATCTCCGATCCAGCCATAGTCGATGACGGGCTGAATATTATTTTTATCTTTTCGGAGATTTACAGTAGGTGCATCCCTCAAAAAAATAATATTCAGCGTAGCTTTGAAAAATGATTTTGCAAGGCGAACGCGGTGGCAGTAGCAACAGCAATGACCCTGAATGCTGGGTCAGCTCAACTCGTTCATTTTCAACCGCCGTTACCCTTATTAAATGAACGAGTTGAATTGACTCATCTCATTGGGATCTGAAAACGCACGGAATAATCGGATTCTATGATTTCAGCACTTGATTTTTAACGAGGAATTCCAACCTAATTGCAACATCCCAACTCTTTTTTTCTCTCTCTCTATCTCCCCTCTTTCTCTCGTGTGTCTCGAATAAATCCATACTTGGCTAAAAACAGTTCTGACGTAGTGCAATCAGCTGTCTTTTTCACTGCTCCCCTTTTTTTTTATTTACGCGATTACCACATTGTTCACGGGGTTTTAACTCTGGCGTAAATTGCGTAAACGTATTAACAATACGTATTTAAAGCGTTTATTTTCCTCGTGTTTGTAACGTTTGAGGTCAGCTGATTTTTTTTCTCGAAAACACTTCATTTTTTTAAAAAAAATTAATTCTTACTTTTGGGTAGAATTCACGAAACGCAAGGTCTCGCGAAATGCATACCCCACACGGTAGAGATCGCTTTAAGATGACCACAATCGAGCTGTAGAGAAAGGCTACGATCGAAAGTCGATGACGTATGACAATCGACGCCAACTTAGATCAATCCTAGCACATCATATGAAACATGCAATTTTTTTTTTTTTTTTTTTTTACCTTTGTAATGAACTCGGAGATTATTCTGCGACAATCCGATGAAATTGTACTTGTCTTTGGGACTCCATTGCCTCGGTAAAGTCGTTTCTTCTTCGTTCACCATCGGATATAATAATTTCAAACGATCGAAGTGATTTGGTGCTGAATAAACGCTGACATCTACAACTCCACCACTATTTAGAGCTCCAGACGCCATCTTTGTTTATACATATCTGGCTATCTACTCGCATGCACTTGCCGATTATATAGTACCGATCTTCCGTAACGCGCTACGTAACGTAAACACGATGAATGACGTAGTCAAAAGGATAACAGTTGCGGTTACAAAAGCAAATAAAAATAACAAAATTCGCAGAAAAGTTCTAATAATAATTTTTAAAAAGTTTAGCAATTTAAATAAATACGGCTAACAAAATAAAATTGCGTTAAATGGTCATATTTGATTTAATTTAATCAAAAACATGCACTTTTAAAATAATGCAGTGATACTGCTTACCTTGAAAACTGGATTAAAGTACAATTTTCGCAATATCTATAGTGAAAATACGAAATAAAAGCTATTCAGTGTGTGTCTGTTTTTTTTTTAAATTATTTTAATTAGATTATAATTATTTTGATTTACAGTATTAATTTTGTTAATACTCAGTTTTAAGCCAAAATATTTGTTTAACCAAATTATAAAATACAGTAATATAATACATTTATAAATAGAATCACAAAGCAACTATTAAAAAATATAGAATCATTTAATTTCTTCAAAAACAGATTCAGTTTTTTCGGTTTTAAAAGTCTTTCGGTTACAGTTGGACCAGCAAGGCAAACGCTGTTGTTGGAGATATTGATCGCGAGTGACGCATCTAGATGTTGTGTTATCAATCGCGGCGAATATAGCGGCTAAAAACAAAGATCATAAAAACAAACCAATTAAAATAATCTATACAGTACAAATAAAAAGATAATAATTACGACACACCTCCTAACCAAGAAACGCAATTCTCATGAGCGGGAGGTGAATGAAATTTAAAGGTTTTGATAGCTAGTTTATTTTTATATCTCGGTTCAACGAGTAAACTTTTAATTTCCATTAGCAATCTGTGTCGAAATCCAGGAACCATAGCTGATCCGCCAACTATTATTATATTCTCCGCTAATTCACGACGCATATCGATCGGACTCTTTTAAAATAAAAAAAAACAGGCTAATCAAACATAATGTTTGATATTAATTATTTAAATACAGTAGTTACCTTAATAATACAACTTAATATCATCGAGGCTAAAGATTTTTCTTCCCCGTCTCTTTCAAATAAACACTCCATAGTAGCTTCCCTAACAATTCCCTCGATACATAAGATTCTGGAACCTTGGAGCGGGTAATTTACTGATGGAACGGGCTGGATTTAAAAATCAATAGTTTTTA
The DNA here is from genome assembly GCA_034692225.1 of Polydesmus complanatus. NCBI lineage: Eukaryota > Metazoa > Arthropoda > Diplopoda > Polydesmida > Polydesmidae > Polydesmus > Polydesmus complanatus. The sequence continues at coordinate 32,951 of JAQGAZ010001126.1, read as the reverse complement.
ATAAGCATTCGAAACGTTAATGAAGCTTAAAATACAACTTTATCTCAATAAATGAAAAAACTTTTGTTAATTTTTTTTAAAATAGTAAAGTTCTAAATTGGAAATAACAAGTAATTACAGGATTAGTTTCGCCTTTCAATCCTCTTTTTACTCGGTCAAAAGGTGCAACAAAGCAAGTCCTCACTAAAAATAAAATAAAATGTTTACGTTTCAATCGAAATGAACGTTTTCAAGATTTTTTTTTTTTACCTTTTAAGTCTTCGAGAGCTTCCTCGTCGAGAAATTCTAAAATTTAGAAATAGTATAAAAACTGGTCAACATCTAAAATTATTTTGCAAAAGATGTGCTGTTTCAAATTCCATATTAGAAAACTTAGAATGAAAGAAAATTTTGCTCTTCATCCCAAAAATAAAAATCACCTAAAATCGTTTCTGTTCCAGCTTCTACGTTTCCTCCCATTTTCACGCTGCTGTGTTCGATCAACAGCGACCTTAAACGACTAGAAACCAAAATTAAACGAAACGTAAAAGCTTATGCTACCGTAATAATTATTATTTACTTATGCAAAGTCTTTCCACCGACAGCGTAATCTTCGCTGGAATTAATCATTACTACTCCTTCGTAAATAGGTATAACTGTGGTCTCATCGTAACCTAAATCCATGACCAAAGCCGTTCGAATTCCCAAAGTGTACAGAGTCATTAGATGAGATGGCGCAAACACTATAGAAGATATCTATAAAGATGAAAAATAATTCCGTTTACTATTAGGAAAAACCAGAAATCGTAAACAGTAAAAAATACTTCGTATTGAATAAACATGACTTTTGCTAAAGTTTCTCGAAATACAGAAGTTGTAAAAACGGATTCGGTGACTACTAGGCGTCTATCTTTAGGATTGACCAATAAAAACCTACAATTTATTTTTTAAAACAATAGATTACAATTTTTAATTCAAAGTTATAACTTAATAGTTAACCCGAGCTTACTTAAAATACAATCTGTGTATAAACTCCGAAAGTAAACAGTAGAGGTGATCGGGACTCGTGAAGTCTCGAATATTTACTTTCTATAAAAAAAAACCCCAATAATTAAATCCAAATATATAAATGAATAATGTACAGCATAGTTTCTTGCCATTTTAATATTACTTTTTTAGTCTGAGAATCGAAAACGGAGCTGGGAATGATGCACATTGGGCTACCATCTCCCGCAAATCCGCATCTACAAAACCCAAACAATAATTATAATTCCAAGTTAAAGACAACATTAAATCAATAATTACTTTGTGTAAGCATTGCCAATATCCAATATAACTGCCGGCTTCTCGTTTATCATACCAATACCTTCGTAAATAGGCATTATTAATTATTAAATTAAATTTCTCAACTTGACAGATCGAATCAAGTTTACTCTTCAATGCCGATCACTTCCGCTATAAAAGGAAATAGATACGTCAGACATGTATGCTCGGAAAGAGCTCAAATTCGTCAGCAATTGCGCATAACTTCTTTCGAAAATGGTGTTTATGAAGTTTTCTTATCCAAAATTAATTTTATGAATTAAATACTGTACATAATTTAATTAGTATTTAAAATTGTTAATGAGAAAACACTTTCAATTTTAATTTATTTAAAATAAAGTTAATTGCTACGATACTCATAACAGATCTTTGCTCATATTATTCACACTTTTAATTTATGAAAATTACTTTATTACCTAGAAAATTAATGCTGAAATAATTTTCATTATACAATTACCTTCTCCAGTACAATAATTGAGAGCGACGATTTCTGAAACTTACATTTTCCTGCTAACCAGTTACAAACTGATCTTGGAAGGTTCCTTCAATTAATGAACTCTACTTTACAAAAACAAAAAGTCTAAAAACGCTTTCCGAAAATAAGAAAGAATACTGTAAATTACGAAATGGTAAGGTGTTTATTGTCCATTTAAGAATAAAAACAAGGGTTTTAATATTTGCATCTCAAAACTAAAACATAATTTAGGAAATCAGGGAATCAAAAGCATATCAAAACACTGAATAAAAAAACAAACAGAATATTACATTTTGATCGCAAATTGATAGCAATCGTCGGCATTCAATTAACTAATCATGACACGTACTAACCATCGACGAAAGTTTAAAATAAAATCTACTTTTCAGTTGTGAAAAAAAAAAAAAGAAATCCGAGACACAAAATTCGACGAAAACACGAAGACGTGTTGCCTACGTAAACACGGGAAAACGAAGATAATAAACATTACGTAATGAGCTCGAAGAAAATAATAAAAAAACAATAATTCAAAAAAATAATTACTCGAAAATAATTACATTTGCTTCTACTCGAAACTCGATCGATGATTAAAATCACAAAAAACAAAAAAAAAAATTTGAAAGAAAAAAAAAGTACTAATAGATGAAACCGTTCTTTTATACAAAATAAACAAAAAATCTCCGTATTTTTTTTTTTAGTCATTATAATGCAACATTTAATTTTTTGTTTTATAAAAAAAATTTTTCGATAGCACGAATTGCGATGAAATGGATTTTTGTATAGGATTTTTTTTTTTTTGCATTTTGAGTTGCTGTACACGCACGAAGAAGACGAAGAGGAGGGTTGAACGAAGACGTTGTCAGACTCAAGTGGGCGATGTGGCAGCCGTAGAACGTTATCGGTGGTTGTGTGTGCACTCAACGATGATGATTAACTGGTAGGGAAGAGTTAATGGTCACATATTACAAGTTTTAAAGCAATACACGGATGCCAACCAACACTTCAGTATATTATTCATTTTTTTTTTTTTTTTTGGTTTAAAGGAAAATGAGAATATAATATTTTGTGGGAATAGAGAAATTAGGTTGAATTAAATAATGAAGGAGTTTGAGGGAGAAGAACTGAAGATAATTTTTTTTTAAAAAAAATACTGTGATTTGATTTTGCTTCGAACATTCATTTGAATATGAAATATGAAGGAATTTTTTTTAAAAAATATATTATGCAGTTTGTTTTTTTTTTTTACATGGGCATTGGAGAGTAAACGACGAAACGCGATGACGCTTTTGACCATGATTGCGGAGAAACGACTTAATTGCATTCACCGGTGCGACATAATCGCGCTAATCAATTCCAATATCACCGGAAAAAAAAAATTCGTTACTTCGCAGAAGAAAATTAATGGCGAAGATCTAAATCGGCGGCGTTTGTTAAGAAAATTAAAACTATTCATCCGCTAACATACAGAGCAAATGAAATCGGACGAAAGTTTGTTTATGAAAAGTAAAACGCAGATTCTGAATAGGGTGCAGCAGCGTCGTCATAGTCTCAATACCAAATTGTGCGTATTGGGAGATCGAGTTTTATTTTTGCAGATTTAGTTTGGTGGTCGACTGTCTCAATGCCCATATAAGATTTTTTTTCTCTCTTTCTCTCAAATGCAATAAATTCAAGACATATAAATAAATACAATAAATATTGATGGAGTAAAAGGGTTACTATAAAAAAAATGGTTTTACCGAAGACTGTTCGAAGAATTGTGTAAATACCTGCGATTTCCGAAAGGTGAACGACTTCTGTAAACTCCAGCAGCCGGTGATCTGGAGTAATAATCGCCGCCGCCACCTCCTCCTGAACTACTTCCGGTCTGTTCGTCTCCGCCGTATCGGTCTCCTCCGTAGCGATCCCCTCGGTCTCCGCTGCGCCCCCCACCCCCGTACGACTCGTAGCTGCTGCCTCCGCCGCCGCTGTATCGGTCTCGTCCGCCGCTCCTACCGCCGCCGCTGCCGTACCTCGAGCCTCCTCCTCCACCAGAGTACGGGCCGTTGTCTCTCATGCCTCGACCGGAGCCCCCTCGTCCGCCGCGAAAGCCACCGGACGAGCCTCGGGAAGAACCCCCTCTGGAGAAGCCTCCTCCGCCTCCTTCGAAACGACCACCGCCCCGGGAACCACCCCTGCCGCCGCGACCTCCCCCTCCTCGGCCGCCCCCTCCACCCCCGCCGCCTCGACCACGAGACAGCTCCACTCGGACACGAGACCCGCAAATATCTTGACCGTTCAAATGTCTTATTGCTTGTTCGGCGTCATCTAGTAGCATCAGTAGCATTGGATTATAATTAAGAATTCGAAGCATGTTGTTGACCACGGTCGTAAAACTCGCTCGCACAAGCCCCAACGCATGTCGCCACCTTAATCGTCGCATTTTCGACCATAGAAAATAGAAACGGTTGCCGCAATAAGCAGATAGCTCCATTTTTGCTCATTTTAACAAAGCTATGGGTAAGAGATCATTTTTCACCTCAAAGCTAAATGCGTTCGGTGAACATCTAAAATTTGTATCGGCCTCGTTTTTGCTCTCAATGAGGTTACTGTACAAATGCACTTGAAAGGATCTAAAATAAATACAGCCAAATACCAAATTATAGGGCAGGTAGATTACGGATAAAACTCAAAATCTAGAATTCAAAATTTTAAGAACCTTTCTTGAACTTGCTAAGACTCAAAAATTAAAAAAAAAAAATTTTGGAGCTATCCGGTTATTGCTGCGAGACCATCAGTTGCAGAAACTAATAAGATTAAACTCCCAATTTAATCCCCAAAAATTAAGCCCTATCGTATCGTGCAACGGCTCAACTTACAATGTTTACCTCGCGCAAGAAATACAGTACTGCAGTTGGCGCAATTAACTTGCCGCGCTTTACTCGAGTTGCTCAAGAAAATGGCGCTGGTAGGGAAATGCGTTGGCGTTCATCGTACGAACGAGTTTCTAGATTGCGCGGTCAACGATCAAAATGGATTAAAAATTGGGCACATAATTTTGAGTAAGAAAATGTTTTGGGGACCGTAACCGAGAGATTTTGAGATTTGTGTAAAATACCTATGTCATCGAATTCGACGAATGCGAAACCCGGAGGATTCCACGCCACCCACACATTGCTCAATTTTCCGTACTTGCTGAATTCCCGTTCCAAGTCCTCTTTCTTCACGCTCTCCAAAAGTCCTCCCACGTACACACGAGTGGGTTTTGCCATTGAATCCTCAATTTTTTCAAATGGTTCGATTATCTGAAACGAATCGCAGGAATCGATAGAAACAGATGACGTTCATTCTAATATTCATATTTGCAATTTTTTTAAAGAGATAAAATATAAAAACGTGCCATTCATTATTAGATTTTTTTTTTAAGAGAAATTTTATGGAAGGAGATTTTTACTGGATTTCTACCATTTTCTTCACAAATGCTGTTTCAAACGTTATTGATTTTTGTTTCGTTTTAAACTGTATTTCGGTTTTACTTGAGAGAGAGAAAATTGTTTTCGGCGAAAACGACGCAGAAAAATTTTGTTCCCGAAGCGAAGTAAAGGTTTTTTTCCAATTCAAAATGCGGAGATTTTCTTGGTGTAATAAAAAAAAATTTACGCGATGGGAAGTTTTTCTTATCATTTTCGTGCAAATCGTTCAAAAAAAGTCTTTCAAAAAATTAAGCCTCTTGTTAAAATTTTTAAAAATTCGGCGCACATTTTTTTTTTTCTCCTTTTGATCAAAATCGAATTTCACATTTTTTAAATGCAAAATTTTTTTTTAAAAAAAATTGTCTATTAACAGAAAATAAGCTTTTAAAAAATTGCAAATGTCGGATTCCGATTAAAAAAAAAAAAAAAAATTGGCGAAAAATTTCTCTTCGAAATTCAAAAATTATTCGGCGGAGTTTTTCGTTTTGCGGAGAAAAATCGTCGTTTCCAATTCGAAAACCTGCCTAACATTTCGTTAATCTAATTGTAATTGTATAAAACAGCAGTTGTGATGATGTCTGATGAATTCGAAGGGATCAATAATATTTTTTTATGGGATATAAAATTACGATTTTAGGCTTAGCAGAAGCAGCAGTTGATGTCGAGTACAAGATACGAATTCTGGGTCTCATTCGAAATTTTTCGAAGTAGTATACAACGAAGATCACTGTAGAATTAACGTGCATTTTTTTTTTGTTCTTTCGAATATATCATTAGATAGTAAAATATCGTAAACGTTGGAAGACGAAAAATATATTTTTTCCATCTTTATGAAAATATTTTCTTTGTTTTGCAACGCAGTGACTTTTTTTTTCCTTTCTTTTTTGGATAATTATGAATGTGAAAAACCCTTAATTCATTTCGTAGTAATGTTCGTCTCGTACAGCAACCTCGCTTACTACATTTTTGATAATAAATTGCGTTCGTAAATTATTTATGGAGCAGATTTGCGTTATAATATTTTTTTTTTTCAAAGCCTCGAGTCTCCACGCTTTTAGCGAAATGGCGGCCAACGCGCCCTTCCACACCCATTCCGTTTTAACGTGAGAATTTTATCAGCCACAAAGCCCGGCAATTTAATATTGGTTTACGGAAGACAGCATCCCTTTTTTTCATGCTCGTACACAACAAACCTTAATAAAAATTCTTTTCTTTGATTATTATTCTTCGATGCGGCCGGCGAATCTTGAAAATCACGAAACAACAACACGTTCAATCTTTGGCGTCCTTCGTCTTCGAATAAAAGTAGCTTTGAGTAGCTTCTACGGGATTCGCCAATCCAACATCACGATAACTATTAGATTATAACTTACGCAATAGATGGCGCTGCTACAATAAAACATTTAAAAGCTAATTAATAATTAAAATGTAAACATGTTTTAATAAATAATTAATAATTTAAATAAATAGTAAATTATACTTGCGTTTGAAATATTTTAAAAAATTTATAACCGCTTTTTAACTTTCACGGTGCATAATTCACAAAATATCGATAATAATCGATTTATCGAACCGCCATCTTTAACTTTTAACTATGGGGCCGAAGAAAAAAAACAACTTTAAAAGTAAAAATGTAAATAGAAATCAAGATAAAAATGAAGATTTTAAAGGTAAAAAGCAGCTTTATGAAAGCCAAAAATTAACTGAAGAATCGCCTTCTGTAAGTGATCAACCGAAAATTGATAAAACGAAGGATAAAGTCGAAAGCGTGAAACCCGAAGACACATCCACAGCAGCTTTTGTAAGTAATTTCCAATACATAATTATTATACTGTAAATTTACCGACGAGTATTAAAATAATAACATGCGATAATTTATTTAGGATCCCAAATATGGTAAACGACCGTTGATTAGTAACTGGAAAAGATACGAAATTGAGGATGAAATAGAAGTGGAAGATACGACAAGCTTCGAAAATGTATTAAAAAATAAATATTTAGGTTCGTACACTTTAACCGCCTTATTATCGATATGAAATGAATAAAAACCGTGGTTTCATTGTTTAGGAGGTGCTGAATTTCGTTTTAGCGATGAGAAAGTTTGGGAAGAAAGTTTTGAAGCCAACGCGGATTCATCGAACGATTTTTTCTCCCTGGATTTAACAGATTTATCTTCATCTCTTTCATGTCTACCTCTTTATCAACGCTTAAATATCGAGCAGTCTTACTTTGAAGTAAACAATAATTTATATGAATTTCACTTTTAAGCTTTGCAGTTAAACTTTTTTTTTTTTTGTACTATAGAGTGAAATGATTTCCCAGTTGGAAAAAGAAGCCCAAAATCAGCTGGACAGTTATAATAACCGCAAAAGTAAACTCGCAAATAATGAAAAGACATTACAGAAATCACTCGAAAAAGAAGAAGATAATAATATTCCAAAAGTATCGCAAATCGTGAATAAGCAGCTCTCATTTTCCAAACAAGTGGAACCGGTATCGCCATCGGTGACGGTGCAAGATTTACCAACCGAAGACATTTCCGCGTTGGAACTGGAATTAGAGAATTTATTAAATTTCGATGTGAGTCTACAAAATTCTGAATTTGAAAGTGATTTTCCGGTTGTATGCTTCGATGATTAAATAATTATTATTATTCTCGTATCAACGCTTTGGGGGGCCGAAATATTACGTTTGGAGTTCGCACTCGTTGACGTCACATGCGCAATGATGTACAAAAATCATCATCCACGCGGCGATCTTCATATGTTTGCGTGTCACCGAACGAATCAGCTGATTTCCGCACTTGTGATTGGTGTTAAGAATCAGCTATAAAAGCCCGATACAAAGTTTGAGTTAAAAATTCAAATTCTAGTTTTTCGTAAAGAATGGTGGACAGTGTGTACCGTACGCGTTCGCTGGGGGTGGCCAACGAAGGTTTGCCGGACCAATACGCCGATGGAACCGCCGCCAAAGTGTGGGAAGTTTACATCGGAGACAAAAGTTCACGTACGGAAATTTACAAGAAATTTATCCGAGACACTTTGAATAAGCATGGTGTCAAGCATGTTCTGGATGTGGCATGCGGAACAGGGTATACAAGAAATTATTATTAAACACTTTCTTTCAAATTTAGACCTAATTTTGCACTTACGCCCTTTGCGCAAAAACTTCCCATTAGTTTTAAAGCTATTGGTAAAGTAAAAGGGTGTAAGCGACGCAACCAGTAATTATTCTTGATTTGCGGGACGTAACGTGTAGCCTATGTTAATCATTATAATTTATTAACTATAAAGGGGTTGGCAGGTCATCAAATAAAGGTGAATGATGTGTAAATTTATTCAGGAATAAATTTTGGAGCGGTTGCATTGACTGACGATGATCAAAAATAAATAACCTTGAATTTCAACGCGAATTGGAGCACGTAATCAAATTTCTAAAAAAAAAAAAAAAAAAATGTCCAGCGCAAATAATAACTTGAAATAAATTATATTTTATTATAAACAGTTAATAGCTACCAGGCTTGAAATTAATAGCATGTACAAATTTTTTTTTTTTTTTTGAATAAATCCAGTTTTGGAATGGCATTCAATGCTCGCCTCCACGTATTACAGTAATTTTCTACTGTTCAGAATTTTTATTTAAAAAAAAAAAAACTTATTGTACTGTACATGTACTAAAATGTCGATACAGCGAATTTTATTACAATATAACAAAATTCTGGCTACAACGAAATGTTTTGTAAGTCTAAACCAGCTGAGTAAACAAGCTTTTCCTGTATCAATATCGGTACATGTTTGTTTAATGTCGAACTTTATTATAGTTTTTTGGGGTTTTGTTTAGAAATTAACTCTTATGTGTAAAAATATGATTGATATAACGAAATATAAAGACAGAATAAGTAGGTTAAAATATTAAAGTTTTTGCGAAAGTACAGTACATTTTTTTTTTGATGCGTTAAAAATACGTGCGTTAAAAATGCGTGTAAAAGAAAATTAAGACATTTTGTTTTAATTTTATATTAGTTTTTGGTTAATTGCGAGCGAGGCCGTGTGATGAGATGGCAATCTGCGATGAGAGGCGACCTTTGGTCATCTGTTTTTATTAATTACAGTATTTTTTTTTTTTTTTTTTGTAGTGTGGATTCGATAATGTTATTGGAGTTGGGGTATCGAGTGACGAGCGTCGACGCTTCTGATAAAATGTTGAAATACGCTTTGAAAGAGAGATGGAATCGAAGAAAGGAGCCAGCTTTTGACCAATGGGGTGGGTCAAAAATAATTCTACAACGCATGTATTTATAACACTGCGTGACGACCCCCATCTTTTATTACGATATTATTGCAACATAAACTAATCGTTCTGATTTTTGTTTTTTTATAAATCAAATTTCTTTGCAGGTTACTCCGCAAAATAAGTTTTTAATTACATGTACTGTACAAGAAAATTAAATGCGATTTTAAACTAAAGTGAAATTTTGAAGGATAAAATTTATTTTTAAATTGATTCTAAAGTTTAAAAAAAAAAAGAATTTTCGAAAACGCTTTAAAAATCTAAAAATAGGATATTGCTTTGTAGAATTGTGATAATGTCCTCAATATTTTGTGAGTTTTCAATTCAATTTTATTTCGTGAAACATGGCCAAAAACCTTATCAGACTTCTTTATAAAAATCAGACCATATATGATCACAATCACCAGAACACAAAATAAAGTTTACATTAATGACATGGCCCATAAAAATGGACCTATTTCCACCTATTGTTATGTGAAAACCACTCTGTAAACATCCCTTTATGCACATCATTCTGTTGTCTATCGCACTTGTGATGCATGCAATGTCATTCTGTTGAAACTGTTCCTGGTATCCCCATATTTTTTCTCAATTGACACGTCACACATAACTCTTAAATTTTTTTGAAACTACCAATCTTCGTGATAATTGTCTCTATCCAATTATTATTCCCAATAATAAATTTGGTTCTAATTTTCGTCCTTATCAACTTTGTTCATTTTGAAAGTACAATACCGGAATCTTAATAAAAATATTGTCTTACCTTAATTTTATAGTGGTCGAAGAAGCGAATTGGTTAAGTTTGCCGGACGACATTCACAAACCCGGAAAGGGTTTTGACGCGGTCATTTGTTTAGGCAACTCTTTCGCTCATCTTCCCGACTTCACCGGCGATTTATGTGATATAAAGTGAGGGAACATTTTGCACGCAGCGAGAAATGTGCTAATAGACTTTTTTTTTTTTTTTTAATTTTATCAATGGTTGAACAGGAAGGCCATTGCCAACTTCCACGAAATGTTAAATCCTGGCGGAATTTTGGTTATCGACCACCGCAATTACGACTACATCCTGGACACCGGCAAAACACCGGCCAACAATATCTACTACAACGTGAGCTATTGGTTCGCACTGTAATGTTTAGTCCGTTATAATAATCTACTTCCTCCACAGAGTAAGCACATCAAAGACATTCAGACTTCCGTTCTCTACGTGCAAGGGAGAGCTTCCATGGTCACTTTGGATTACGTCATGGAGGTGTCCTCACTGCAAGGGTTAGTGGATCCTACCGACGGTGACGTAACCAAAAAGGGGAGGTACTCTGGGGTCATCAAAGAGTGAGACAAAAATAATTACTGATTTAATTAATCTTAAAATACTAATCGCAAAATCATTGATTGTGTAGTCATTTCCGGTTGTCGTATTATCCGCACAGGCTAAAGCCCTTCACTCAGCTGCTCCAGAACGTGTTCGGGGAGCAGGCCAAGCATCAAATCTACGGAGATTTTAAAGAGGTGGACCAGGACACGCAACCGCCCGCTTTTTATATTCACATCATTCAAAAAGCTGATTAATTATTTTGTTATGTTCCATTTTTTCGCCCCGGCTCTCTTCTCAGAACGCCCCGATCGTTTACAATGTTTTGATTTTAAATCGTTTCGAATGCAACCTCACAAATCAGTTTTGCGTAATTTCCAGAAGAAATTGGACTATGAAACATTTCCACGTAACGATGATTTTGTGAGATTACATCAGATGGGATTTAATAATACGAGTGTTTATCGAGCTAAGCGACTGCATTTTATTAACTTTTTATTGTTCAATTAAGACTAAAACCGAACTTAATTGAACTAGCTGCATCCCTCCAAGAATGTTATTTACATGACATGTACTATGCTTATTTGGAAACGTAAAATATTTAAAATTTTTACTTCTATCTATATACAGTATTTCAACTTGAAAATGAGAATTAAAAAGTATTTAAGTTAAAGAATACGTATACGGCTTTTCTTTTTTGGTTTAAAATATTTATTTGCACGAAGTCGATTTGTAGTAGCTGTATCGATGCAAATTTTGATACCTTGTAAATTGTAAAATCTTGTACAACAAATTTTTGCATATGAAATGCTATTCATAGTTTCGCACAAAATAATACAAGTTTGTTTCACGAACATTAATAGAAATCGTAGATATATATTTTTTAATTATTTACAATATACAGACAATTTTCGCTTTGTACAATACTCTTGCTTAGAAAAATGAACAACTTGATCTAATGGCAAGTCAATTTTCTTAATTGTTTTTTTTTTTTGTAATAAAAAAATTTAGTTGAGCCTTTAATATTTTTGTTATAAAGGTGTATCAATAATTTTTTTTTTTACGAAAGAAAATTACTATAAAATCATTTTTAAAATTTTTGAACTCATGAAATTAACGAACTTGTGAATTACCGGTATATGAAAAAAGAAATTGATCACCCAATGATTAAAATTTTCATTTTATATGAGAACTTTATAAAGTTTTACGGGAAGAACAATATATTGTAACTGAACTTGCTAACAGAAACGTTATTAAACCCTCCAAAATCAAACAATTTTTGGTAGGAATAAAAATGACTTAAATATATTCCTCACAACAAAAACAAAAAAATCTTGCACGACATTTTACATTAGAATAAAAATCTTCTAAAGTAGCTGCCATTGTTTTGTTTTTTTTGTTTTGCGGGAGGAAACATTGAAACGTAAGCAATTATATAGCATCAAAAAAAAAAAAATAATAATCACAACTTTTTGGAATATTAAAGCAAAAAAAAAAAAAATATTTAAATATATTTTGGTGACAGAAGTTGTCATTAAAGCAACAAAAAAAAAAAAGAATCAGATATTATAATAATCTACAAAATTAAACTAGATTTGAATAGAAAACATACCAAAGCGGCATCAGTGGTTTTTCACACAACTGCAATTCGAATATTTGAAAAACTGCCCCTGAATCATCTAGAGAATCGAACCCGATTGTTGCAAATTCGGCCATTATTTATTTAATGTTAAATTTATCACTATTTAATTAGACACTTAAATTTTAGATTTATTCTCATCAGTACCAGTTAAATTTAACATTACAAATTACTTTATGGGTCAAGTGATGCACTTTAGACTAGCTAATATACATTACGGCATGTTGACCAAGGTGATAAAATTATTACTTTGACCAACAAAACGGCTAGCCCCAGTGCGAAATGCCCGCTTTATCGCTTGGTTTTCACGCAACCGTCATGTAACGTAAACAATTTCAATAATTATTTAAATTTTATAATCAAATCGTAATAATTATGTACTCTTATTTTCAAAATTCAGAAATTTTCAGTAGCCACCTTCAAACAATTGGAAATTTTTAACTATCTCGCGAGAGAAAAAAAGAAAAAAAAAAAAAAGTAATAATAATTTATGAAGGCACTTGTAAAAGATTATAAAAATGTGATTGTTAACTACATAAATATTTCAACGATGACTCGTAAGACTCCAATGAGGATGGTCCAGAGCAAAGAATCTTCTTCGTCTTCCTTGCTGTAATTGAACCTGACGTGAGGCTTGCTCTTCCTTTCGTCTTCTTCCTCCTCTTCTTCAGCTTCCTGATCGTAGGAATGTTTCTCGTACCGTCCCTCGTCTCTCTCGTAACGCCCCATGGCTCTCTCATTACGCCCCTCGTCCCTCTCGAAACGTCCCTTGTAAGGGTCGTCTGGAAGGAGGTTCACGCACAGCTCGTAAGAAGTGTAAGCGAAGGATCCGTAGCCGTATACCGCGATACCCACCGGTCGGACAAACGACGCCGGGATGTCTACTTGATCCAGACCGCAGCTCACCGAGCACAGATCGAAGGAGTCCAAGTCATAAGTGGGCTGAAGGGTCGACTGGGACACGTAAATGTCCGCGTCGCCCTCTAAGGTTTCCAACAGCAACTGCACGTTACCTTCGTGAGACAATCGGTAGTAAGTGTAATTGCCCCCGCCGACTTCGCCGGACAACACTTGCAAACAACATTCGGTTACCAACGCCCAGCTCAGGACCAGACTCAGCGTCCAAATTAACACGCGAAAACGCATCTTCAAACCGTCGAATGCAATTTTCATACAAAAGCAGCGGATATAATCACTTCATATCTCTTCGTAAATCTGTAAATTATAATATAAAATTAAATTATGATCACGATCATAATTATTATTGTGTCTATACATCTCCCGCAATTCCAAAACTTATCATAATTCCGAAACGTATTTACATTTTATCCTGACAAATTTATGACATGTGCCACAGATGTCTATCGTTACGATTATCAATGGTTTTTCCTTAATTCAATACTATACGACTTGCACTGTGTCGGAATCCAGTTTCTCCCGGTCGAAAAAATTTATCTTAGCAAAAATGTTCAGATTTACTAATTCGGCATTTTTCGAATAAGGATTACCGGTATTATAAACTATAATAACATCATATTTGTCCGAGGAATATCAACATTGGCCATGAATAATATTATGATACTGTAGCTTAATTGTTTTGAATGAATGATTACAGTAGGCTATAGTAAGGTTTTTCATTCTTTGTATTCAGTTCAAAAACAACTCTTGGGCGCTTTATAACCTGTAGTCGTTAAGATTTTTTTTGGCAACTTCATCTTTTTACAGCAAGGCCTGGATAAATACGTAGTTATTTTTTTACGTTTTTAACTTTAGACAAACACCATTTTAAGGGGTCGGCTCTAATCAGAAAACATAATTACGTGATATATCGTTAAATTAACCTCAAATTTTTTCAATTAGGTTTTTCGATATGTGAGTTACAAGGTCAAATTAATGGTACGCCACTATAATAATTAAAGTCGTCACCTTATTTAACATTATTAAATTCGGTGCTTGCAGTCGGTGCCAAATGCAATCTCAAAATTACCTGCTTTTGCTCGATCTCGACGCTTACATTCCACGTTTAGAAATAAAACACTTATTTGGCTAACAAACTCGTTAATATAATTATAAAAGTTTCGCTTTCGATACTACTACTATTTTCTCGAGTAACAAATCGTCAACTTAATAATGATTACGGCGATGATATAAAAATTATGATGTGACACCGGATCGAAGTAGGAATCCAATCTGATGAAGAGGTCAAATGACGAGTCAGCACTCGACAATAGATGGCGCTATTTCCACTGCAGCGCGAAATTTTAAACCCAGAAAATAATCGGTTATTAAAAGTGTTATTTTTCTCCAAGTAATACTCTTCTCTTTTTTTTTTATTAAAAACGTTAAATTTTAAATGTTAATTAAATTTTTAATCATCATCGCTATCGCTGTCGGTACCACTTCCAAAAATCATCTGTTCGTCGATCTTTTTCTGTTTTACTTCTTGATCGCTTTCGCTATCGCTGCTCGATTTCTCGCTCTCGTCTTCGCTACTACTAGAACTAGAACTACTCGAGCTGGAACTACTAGAACTGCTTTTTCCTTCCTTCTCTTCGTTTTCGTCCTTCTTCTTCTTCTCTTTGCTTTCTTCGTCTTCGCTGCTGTCATCGTCACTGCCTTTCTTCTCTTTCTCGCTCTCACTTTCAGCTTCCTTTTCTTTTTCGGAATCGCTGTCTTCGTCACTTTCAACCTTTCTTCGTTTTCGCTCTAAAAATCACATCAATTCAATTCAATTAATTTTTAAATCGGGAGCTCATCATGTATTCGTAAATTATTTTTTGTGAGTATTCAGCAAGATATTAGTCTCACAGGAAAATATTTCCGTTTTGTCTCAAACGACGAATAAAAATATTTAAAAAAACTCCAAAGTAAATCTATAATAATTTACCAGGTTCCTCCTCTTCTTCGTCTCCTCCTTCGTTTTCTTCTTCATCTTCAGCTTCTTCTGCCTTTTCTTCAACTTTCTCAACTTCCTCTTCTTCTACCGGAGGTTCCAGTTGAGTCAAACGCAGCTCCTAAGTAATTAAAAATAAAATAAAGCATTCCTGGCAATTATTGATTAATAAAAGATCAAACCTGAGCTTTAAACTCAGCTTCGTTAAGAGGTCGGTGTTGAACTACAAGTCGAGAGTTGTTTGGCTGAGAACCGGCTTTAATTCTTCGCTTACTTAAACGCACCCTGCAACAAAATAAACTTTAAGTATCGATTTATTAATCGGGAAAAACGAGAAATACCGCGTCTCCAACTCGTCGTAATATACACCGCTAGCTCGAAACACGAAAAAATAATTTTCTTCATAACCTTTCGAAGCTTTATTTTTAACATTCCAATTGTATTCTCGAGCCATTTTATAGTCGTACCTAATTATTTTATACATAAAAAAAACGTTAAAATTGTTAGGCCATGTTAGAGGAAGTAAAAAATTAAACAGATCAACTCTTGAAAAATCTTCAAGTTTGAGTAATCAGCTTAACTTTAATATCAAAGTAAACTCACTCTTCTGTGTCTACATATTCTTCACCGGCGTCGATATCTCGCTTTCGCTTCTGCATTGTTTCATCTGTTGGTAAAAAGTAGGCTACGAATTGCTCTCCACTCTCGTCCATCACACCTCTACATGATTCGAAAGTTAAGAAACATTTTCTCAACTGTAATGTTAAAATCTCTAAAAGACCTGATCATAGCTTGCGACATCTCTTCCAATTGAGCAGGAAGCGGTCGACCAACAGGCGCAGGATCGGAATCGAAGATGACTTGAGCACACGGATATTTCCACATCTAATAAAAAAATAAATCTTTAGTATTCTCGCCAAAATTCGAATATTATAAACTATTGACAAATTTTTACATCGAAATCGGGAAATACGGAGTGAACTTCGACGGGAACGACATTCGGTTTTGTGTGGTGCTTTTCCATCTGCAAAATATCAATTTAATTTAATTAAGCACTTAAAAAAAATTTAAAAAAAATTTCTTAAAATGTTAAAATGCATGTACAGTATTTGTTTTTATAAATTATTTTTAGATTACAAAAGTGAACCTACTTTCTTCTTGGAGTCTTCGAAAGTTTTATCGATAGCTTTGATCTGACTTTCTCGATCCATGTACAAATCTTGCTCTTTGAAAAACCTTTTAACGTTATACCCGACTCTACAAAAAAAATAATAATTATTGTCGAATGGTTTTCGCAAGCTTTTCATTAGCTTAGAATATACTTTGTTTCATTTTTCTCCGAAGAAGCTTGAAACCTAGTCAATTCGGTAGAAATATATTCGGTACGACGCAGCCAAGATACACTCTTGGCGTGATGGCGAGACCTACAAATAAGTAATAAATAAATGACTAAAATTAAAATTTAAAAATTTGTGTCTCACCGTTTTGAATCTTGTGGTTGAACCACTTCTTCTTCTAACAGTTTTTCATCTGCCGGATCTAAAACGCCTTCAACACAAAAGATGTTGTTAGAAAAGTTGAATTACCATTGGAATAAAGTATTTTAATTATCGACTTACAATTTGGATGAATAGCGTAGGTTTCCGAATTTATCAAGTCGATAGCGACGCCTAAGTCGTGTTCTGTTAATGAATCGTGCTTGTAATTTCTTTCTAAAGATGTGGGGTTGTACTGTACAAAGCTAGAATAATTTTAATATTGCATTTACCATTCTTTTTTTAACCACTTCAACGACATTACCGGTTTGAATCGAAGGGGTAAGTGATGAACTTAGGATCGAAAGGTATGTCTGGTAGCTGATTACAATATTTAACTCTGCACACTAACTCGGATCTAAAGATTATTTTGTAATGAAAGAAAATTGTAAAATGAACTTAAAACCAAAGCTATTATTATTATTTTTTTTACTTTCGGTCTGTACTCCCTCTTTGACGCTTATCCACTTCATTTGTATTGGAGTGTCCCGTCTGAATCGTAGGAGCCATGTCTCGCATTTATAAATAATTTAACAATACAAAACAATCAAATATATCCGTAAAAATACTTCATTTGGTGATCAATTTTATTAAAAATGTATAATAATATTACTAATATTTCTGATTACCCATATTTCTTTACTGGCGGTCCGTTCTTTACCGCACAACTTGATGATGTCACGTTGATGACTCAAGAATTAAAATTAATTAATTATTAAACGATATAATTATAAAAATTATCACACAATAAATTTAATATAAAACCTTTTATTTTAAAATGAAACATTAAAATGGATAATAATTTAAATAAAAAATATGAATATATTGTGCGGTATTTAATATCAGCAACAAAATGATAGACGAGTGAGTACAGCAGAACTTTTAATGGGAAAATAACACAGAAAATTCGCTATGGTAATTTCAGCCTGAGCTACGTCATCGTTTACGTTATAATTTAATCGGCTGCTTCCACCGTGCGCGCGGCCCTATTTTGGAGAGATCGTGGTCGCACAAAATTATGTTTCCTGCTGAACAACGAAAGTCTTCGACATTTGGAAGGTTATTTAAAACCTTGTTCGTTGTCGAATTAGCTCTATTTGGTGGTTGTTATTATTTCTACCATCGTTTGAGACATTCAGAAGGTAGATATATTTTTTAAAAAATATGGGGGTAGAAAATATAATCCTCATAAATGAAAAACAACTTTTGCCGCATTCAAGTTCATTTAACTATACCGGAGTAATATGTACTTCAAACATAGAATTTAATATTTTTAAACGATTTCCTGGTAAATTTCATATTCTCAAAGACGACACAATATAATTTCAAACGAAATCGTAGCAAAATTAGATAAAATTGATTCTTAAATAAGTCAAAATATCGGTACTGGAAGTAATATTCGTTCCAGCGACCGCCTAGAGCGCTGCTGTCGCTCGACCGAAATTCATTGAACCCGTTTCAATAATAATAATTTTGTAAAATTCGTAGATTTTAATAAATTATAATTATCTAATTTCAGAATACAGAAAGTATACCTACGAAAATCGACCGTGGTTGCTCGACAGTAAGTGATGTTCATTGCATTTGTTGCGAAAATCAATTTTTAATTTTTGGAAAATCCAATTTTTCAGGTTTTTATAAAATTTCATCGCTCGGTGGATACGAAAGTTTTCGTCGCCGAGATTATAAAGCGTGGGGCATCGAGAACTCTGGCCCCAAAGCCGAATAATCTAGTGTTTTGGTGATGTCTACGGGACCAAGAGTAGCAGTTTTCATCGGCTCTGTCGTGATTATAGCAGTAGGTGCCGGTCTCTGTTTCCTAATGATCCCATCAGCTACGTCCGCAAACGTACAGTACTCAGCTTAATGATAAAAATGTAGCAGTTAGATGTCAAATTCTCACTTTGTTCTGTATTTTTAAATAGCCTAATTATCCCGTACCAAACGAATTTAAGCAGAAGATAAGCGCAGAAGAAATGAAAAAGCGTCAGCAAATGATGGATACTTTGAAAAGCATCAAATCTCCCGAGAATAAATCCTAATTATTAAGGTCAGATCTTTATAAATAGCTGTAAATTATGAACATACTGTAGCTTGAGAAAATTTACAAATGAAATTAATTAACCGTTCATTTGAAGCTTTATTAATGCAATTTTTAATTTCTATAAACTTTTAATACATTTTAAAGTATTTTAAGTCAGTAAAAATGCCTTATTAGATCGTATCTTTCCGAGGTTCAGGTTGAAATTAATTATTTTTTGCAACCTTTAATTATTTTTAAAACTATTCATTTACGGTTATTGACCGTTTTCAAATTTGACATTTTCCTGTTAATTATTAAAGCAATAATTATTGAACTTTTAATGTGATGAAAGTGACGCGCTTGGTTTCCACCGAGAAGAATGAGATTCATAACAGTTTTGCTTCAGTTCCTCTTAGGCTTTATGCACTATTTTTATGTGGAAAATGGTGTATATTGTTATGCGAATTACCAACTGGTTTTACAGGAGCAGTTAGAAAAAGGATAATGTTTGTTTACTTAAAATCATTTGCGACCTTTTTTTATAACGCTTTTTGCTGGGTTTATTATTAAATATTTTGCTTAAACATTACCTGTCCTTTTTAACTTTGAATGCGCAGGCTTATCATATTTTTAAAGATTTCTTTTTATCTTCCGCTTTTAACACGGTAATTTTATAGTTTTCCATAGCAAATTCTTGCTCTATTTTCGAGGTAGCCGATTGCTTTCCTTGTTTATCTGTTTCTCGCTTTTCCGGTTTTGTGTTGCACTCAATATTAGGGGCTGGGTATTTCAGCTTTCAATTGCTATTATTGGGTGGTTTTAAGTTGTATTTTTTTTTTAAAAAAAAAAAAAAAACTTACTGGCTGCTCGCAAGTTTTTAGTTATTGTCGATCGGATGAATTTTATTCGTTGTAAAAGTAATATTGCGTTTTTTCGGCACTGTTATTGTTTTTCAGCACTTTTATTTAACCTAAATTATCGTTGTTGAATTTTCACCTTTTTATGTTTTTAGCTTAGAATTTCCGGGTTTTTAGATCACATTTTTTTAATTTCAATTACTGTATTTGCCTTTTTTTCATCGACTCCCAACAGAAATTTTCGTTTTGCCCTTTCGAGAAGAATGGAGGGCGACTGCGAGTTCAACCAGGAAAAAGCGGACGTGGAAGTTAAAGCGATCAAAGACAGTAAGAACGAGTTGAAGAAAGAATTCGAACGCGATTATCAACAGTTGTTATCCGAAATCAAGCGGAAAGTCAGCGCTTCTGACGAACTCGGTTCCGATTCCAACCGTTCCAAAGTGGTGAGTCATTTCGAGGACATTCGATCTCACGTCCAAGCGCTGCAAAAGATGTTGGGCGACGCCGCACCCTTCCTCACCACCTACGAAAAGCGCGTGGCCAACCAAACCTTGACCGGCGTCCAAGAGATGATCAGCTACAAGGAGGAGGAGTTGTTGCCTAAGCGTAAGTTCGCTTTCAAATCGAGGAGCAAGAAAATGTTGGGCAAGGCCGAGGCTGAACTTCCCGCGCCAGAAGCGGTATCGGAGAGCGCGAACCAGGTGACGGCGCTGGACGATCACATGTTCGTCTCCATCTCGGACGCCAGCGAGCAGGTGATTGAGAGAGGGGCGGAATTGGTCGATCGGAAGGACGTGGAATTGAGTCGTTTGCGCGATTGCACCGTGCGCATTTTCGGTTCGCCGGGCACGTTGCATCTGACGGCGTTGAGCGGCTGTCGCATTTTCGTGGGTCCGGTAGCCACTTCCGTGTTCATGGAAGAGTGCCGCGCATGCGTGGTGAGCGTAGGGTGTCAGCAGCTGCGCGTGCACGCCAGTCGCGACGTCACCTTCCACTTGCATATCACTTCCCGTTCCATCGTGGAGGAGTGCTCCGACATTCGGTTCGCCAAGTACGATTGGAACTACGACGGTTTGGAGCAGCATTTTGCTAGTTCCGGGTTGGATCGGAAGGTCAATAATTGGAGGTTGGTGGACGATTTCAACTGGTTGGCCAACCAGCAGTCGCCCAACTGGTCTCTACTACCAGAAGAAGGGGATGCGGAAGCTGTTGTAGAAATTAACTCTTAGAAACGATAATTCAGGAACTGATCGATTGTAGTTTACAGTAAATTTCGTTTAGTTGTTAAAAATATGTTAATTGCCTTCGGTTGACTGGTGATCGCTGTTTAGAAACAATACCAATTTTTTTGCTGCTAAAGATCGTTAAGTGCAATTAAAATCTTTGAATGGCATAGCTACAAATTAATTATTTTGTATGGTAATAATTATTTTCTTTTGAGTTTCATTTATTCGACTCTGTAGTTTACTTTTGGGCGGTATTTCAAAATGTGAATTTGTTATCGGAAAACATTTGGGGAAATGATTTAATATAAAAATTATTGCGGAGAACATAATCTTTTTAGCAAATATGAGGCAATATTTCGTTAGAAAAAGGGAAGCATCAAAGAGTTAATTAAAGCGCGTCATTACCATCAAAAAAAAAATCTAAAATTGATGAAACAAAAGTTGATCCAAGACCTACTAGTACTTTTCCTTTTAATGTTTTGGATGACGAGTGCTTTCAAAGTGAAGCGCATTCTAAAAAATAAAATGTTTTTGCCTGCTGATCTTTTCATTAATTAAGAATAGTGAAATCCAATATTATGTATTCGAATGATGACGTCTTTTTCAAATTATTTCGCGATTGTAATTATGATAATATCATTAACTTTTCTAAACGACGAAATGGCTTTCGCATTATTATGCTAAACAAAAACAAGAAAGATTTTTTTTATTTTGATAAATGAATGTAGCCTACTCAATAAATAAAAAATCGAAAGAGAAATATATCCAAGATTTTGATTTTAAATACCGGCTGTTCTGCCTGTTATTAAAGCTAAAAACTTGTACCGTTTTATAGACAAACTCATCAAGTTTTTTCTTCAATAACAAAAGATATGGGTTTTTTTTTTACAGAAATTCTCTGTAAAATAGCCTCATTTCAAAATATGTATTCTTGCTAATTTTGTTTTAAAAACAGGCTGAAGTTATACTTATCTTCTCGGAAGTTATATATTTTTTTATTATAATACTGTATTTAAAACATTCCTTTTTTTTTTTTAAACTTTCGACACAATCAATTACTTTTCGATTCAAAAATCTCCTCCCTTATAAGTTTAACTTTCTATCCATTATTATTAATTTGAAAACGATAAATCGAGGTTTCCACTGTGCATTGCACGTGACTCGCGTGCAGGTGTTGTAGCTCCTCCCCTCGAACCCCCTACTTCAACTTAAAGAGATCTATCTATCTTGTGATGAGCAGGTGAGCGCTGATCACCTGCGGCAGGTGTTGCCCTCCCCTCCAGCACCCGACTCTCAGTGTCCCTCAGCGCCGCACACGCATCAAACGCCATATTACGGATCGATATATTTTTTTTTTCGTTTCTTCGATAGCTCTTCTATTACCTATCATTATTATTCCCCATTAGAGATCATAACTAAAATTCCTCGCGCTAAACGATCCCCCACCATCTTTAATTTCGGCCCTCTGGCAGATAAACACGACCGGGTCAACGAACTTACTCTCTTCCCACTTTTCTTAAAATAAAGTTACATAATATTTTTGTTTATATGTATAAAAAAAAAATAACTAAGTCATACTTTAACTCGATTAATTAAAAGTGTAGTTATCAATCAAATTTGATTTTATAAAAAAAAAAAATTGTTCTTTATTAATTAATTTTTTTTTTAATAATAATAATAATAAAAAAAAAGAGTTGGGAATCACAGATAAGAGCTGGCAAAGCGAGAATTAATTAAATACATTCAAACTTAATTAATCGATTACATTTTTTTTTAATGTTACACGACTCTGAAACAAATTAAATTTCCTTCATTTCCGTAGACAAATTTATTTGGGAGAGGGGGAAGAGGGGGGAAAGAAATTTTACATTGTTGTTACCGATTGTTTCTTGCATTCTAGAACGAATTTTTTTGTTGTTGTTGTTTTTGTTTTGAAGAAACTGGTTGATAATAATTCTTCCATAAAAAAAAAATTGTTTCTGCTTAAGAACTGAACACAAAATTTGTTCTCCTTAAAATGTGTGCTCCCGTCCTGTTTCCGTAACTTTTGGACGATTTTTATTGATGAAACAATACAAAATTTAGGAAGAAAAAAAAATCCGTCACAAAAATCAGTTTGTAAACACGGGTTTAAATGAATGAAGTTTCTACTTGCTTCCGCCACTTCAAAACCGTTTTTATCGAAGAAAGTAACATTATTTTTACATAATTTTTATGTTGCATGTACAGTACGAGTATAATGCAGCCATAAAAAATTCTGCGTGTAATTTTCCTTTTTTTTTGTCTTCCTTTCGTCAAATTATAATTGTTGTTTTTTTTTTTTTTCAAGTAAATTTCGAACGGTTTTCAGTGATGAAATACTCCATAAGCATTTTGCAATCATTTTCATCTGTTTCATTTATCAAAACAATGATGCCATTTCATGTTCTTAATAATAATAATTATTATTATAGTAGCAGCATCAAGTTTCAATCGTCACAAAAAAAAAAGGGTTTCGAGCCTCAAAATGTTCCGCGTAACTCCCATAGCTTTAGGTCAGCAACAGGCCCATTAATTATTACTTATATATAAAAAAAAATAGGAATGTTAATTTATTAGAAGCAACATAGTTTCTTCCATCCTCTCCGTTTCGTGTATTTCTCATCCACTTTCTCCTCCTCATTGTTGTTGTTGAGAGGGGCGGGCCTCGTGAGGTTGTAAGTGTAGGGCCGGGGTTTGGATAGACCCAAGGTGATGGCGGTGTCGAACACCTGCTTGAGGTTCTTCTGCGTGAGGGCGGAGCTTTCGACGTAACCGTGGGCCTGGATGAGGTGAGCCAGGCGTTGAGCTTGGACCTCGCTCACCGGCCTTTCCCTATAGCTGGCTAGCTCGATGAGCACTTTAACGTCCGAGCGCAGGTCGCACTGAGTGCCCACGAGGAGCAGAGGCGTATTGGGCCGATGTAGGCGGATCTCGGGTAACCATTTGTCGCGCAGGTTGTAGAAGGAAGTGGGGTTGACCACGCTGAAGCACAGGAGAAATACGTCCGTGCCTGGATAGCACAGGGGGCGCAAGGCGTCAAAGTCATCCTGAAATTGAGAAGAAAAAAAAAATAGTTATATAAATAATAATGAAATTTTGATTTTAAATTTTAATAACTATAATTTGTAAAGTTTTAATTATACATGTAAAGTTAATTTAATTCATCTTTTTTTTTTTTTTTTATAAACTATAATTTTTTGTTACGCGATAATTGGGTAATTTGATTAAATTTGAGGGTGACGTAAGTGACGTGACACTAATTGAGCCTGGCTGTCACGACCTTTGTCACTTGGCTGGAAGACGAGCACGAATGACTTCCGGGGGAGAGGGGGAGGGAGGGGTCGGCGGCGTTGGGGTTCAGACACAGGGGTCAAATGGCAGGTCACGTGAGCAGCGTGGGAAAGCGTGCGAGATGAATGGGCGAGTTAGAGTGGGTTGGGCTTCGCCAATGTCTTTCTTTGAAAAGGAGGGAAAACAGATGTTTAGGCTTCAAACAGGTCACCCTCTCCACCCAAACAACGTCACGTCACCACCTAACCCCCCCCCCCCTCAACAACACACTTGATTCGACTTTTTTTTCTTTTTTTTTAAGAAGGAGAAATGGAACGAGAAATTTATGAAACCGAAAACGTTATGAAAAGTGGAGAACGATCGTCAAAAGAAACAACTTATACTGGTACAGTACTACACCGTATTAGGGGCTCTTATGGGACGTGGTTGGGGTAGAGTTACATGGATAATCCCACTCCATTGGTAGTAGATCAATTTCAATACAGCGAGATTTTGTTTACGTACTACGAAAATCTGTGTAAATGTCCTAAAAATATATCTTAAAACTCTCGTAGAAGCAAACTTTAAAGAACCAGTAGAGTAATACGATGGACCTAGCATAGCATTGGTATAAAAGTATTTTTTTTTAAACTTCGTAAATGATCGAGTTTTTCACTTTATACAGTCAAATGACTCAAATCTCTTTTTGAATAAAAATAAACCACACAAAAATTGCACTTTTTTTGGAATCAATTATCTTGTTATTAATTTTTTTGTATGTAAAAGTTCGATTTTAAAACAGTATCCACTTCCGCAAAAAATACTTTTCACCTTGAATTTTTTTTTTTTTTACCAAAGTAAATAAAAGTTTATGGAATTAAAACGAGTAAGCTTCACTACCAACGCATCATTCTTCAATAAAAGAAATTAGAAATTTCTAAATTCTCCATTATAAGCAATTTTTAATACTTCCCAGAACAAGCTTTCAAAATTAATATAACTTAATAAGGGCTTATAGGGCATTACTATAACTTTAAAAAAAAGCCATTTCTAAGTAAAAGAATAAAGCTTTAAAAAAACAAATGATAATTGCATAATATACATGTACAGTGTATATATACTGAGTGTATAGCGAAACGTAGCATTTTATTTCTTTATAACTTTATAAGAACAATTCAGAGTTCATGAAAATCATTCTTAAAAAATATTTGTAATGGGGTACGTACTACCTATAATCGATCAGACCATCGACAATGCCGCGTGCCTCGTAACGCAAACATTCTGGAAAAATAACTACGCCACCTTCAATTGCTCGAACCCAGTAGTCAACAGTGCTTTAGGTAAGTAACAACCGTGCATGCATAAATTAAATATAATTATTTTATAAAATTTTGAAATAAAAATTTAATCCTAATAAATAAAAATTTTAAAATTAATATAGTACCGGTACCGGTATAGCTAAAAAAAACACCTAGAACTATAATAAAGTAATTTGAACGTTGTTTATCAAATCTAAATTATATTTTTTTTTCAGTGTTAAACTATCTAGAATGCGTATCAAAATTGATTCTGATGAACATAACACTCTTTGACATAGGTACTGTATTTATAACATTGCAGAAGAGTCTCGCTCTAATCCGACATCTAGAATTCTAGCGTCCCGAATGCAGAAGGTCAATAGAAAAATAAAAAATTTAATCAAAAGCAAAACACAAAATATTATATGTAGTTTGCATTACATAAATAAAACGATGTAGTTGTAGTTAATTAAAAGTGCGTCGGACATAAATTTTGCGGGTATCGGAATAGAGAAACTCTACTGTATTTAAAGTTACTGCAGGTTCCAAAAAAGATTTCGGGATTAACAAAAAAAAAAATTATCTGTAACTAAAAACTATTCATAAATATTTTACATCAAAATTTGAAAAGTCATTTCCCCAAATATGGATTTCGTTTTCGGTACCTGCATGTAGCTATCGCTATTTTTTATATGCACGAAATTAATTTCAAAATGTTTATTTACTGTAAAATAAAAAAAAAAAAGATTCGAAATGCCCCGGAGTAAATCTAAATCCCGTGAGCGCAGGTATTTAAATCATCTCTATATATCCAAATTATTGTACAAAAGTTTTAAAATTTAATTTAATAATTATTGTAGCCCTGGCTAACTGTGAATGGTGCTACCCAAAGTATGGTTGTTTTCAAGTCGGTGGCCCGTACATTTCTCTGAGCCACCCAATCAGCCTGCCACCGGAACCAGTACCTTGCATGGGTTTGCTATTGCAGTTGTACACTCGAGACAACAAATTTTGGCCATACGTAAAAACCGTATACAGTCAGCATTAAAATCTGTATATACCAATTATTATATTTTCAAACAGAACTTTCGCGCTGATGATGACGAAAGCAAAGTTCGGTCCTCGCCATTCAATCCCGCCTACCCCTCGATATTTATTATCGGTGGTTTGCAAAGCGGTGACTTCCGTCCGTATGATAGGGTTTATTTATAAAAACAATCAACTCGTAATTTAACAAAAATTAATCTTAATAATAATTTTTTTTTTCCATAGATGTACATTGAGGGCTTTTTAAATTGCAAAAGCTATAACGTGTTCGTCGTCAATTGGGCCACGGGTTCTGGCGCTTTGTACGAACAAGCAATAGCCAACGCCCGTCTGGTAGGAGCAATGTTGGCTAACTTCATAACATTATTAAGGGTAATTAAGCTATATTTAATTATATTGCCCAAAACCTTACCGAAAATTTTTAAAGGACAAAATCAATTACCCGCCATCAAATTGTCACCTTATAGGTCTCAGCTTAGGAGGCATAGTTGCTGCAGAAACAGGGAATCGAGTGAAGGGTCTGGGAAGAATTTCAGGTTTATGACTGTCCAAACAAATTATCGCCAACTAAGTTAATCAAAATGTTTTCAATTAATATAGGTTTAGATTCGGCTGGGCCATATTTTCAACACGCCGATCCGATTATTCGTTTAGACGCAAGCGACGCCACCTTCGTCGATTTAATTCATACGAATGCCGGAGAAGGTAAATTTAAATTTTCTGGGGCAATCAACGAACAAAATTATTGTTAATGACGATTCAATTTATAGCGGGGACAGTAGATAAAGCGGGTCACTTGGATTTTTGGCCGAACGGTGGATCGATTCAAACCGGTTGCGGCCTCATACGTCGCGTTCAAAACGGCATCATTTTCGAAATTCTATTATGCAGTCACGTCAAATCCTTGTATTATTTTTATAACACCTTGCCTTGCGCCCCGGTCAAATGTAATTTCACGGCGCATATGTGCGCGGATTTTTGGAATTACCAAGCGTGTAAAAGCCAGGGTTGCGGCGCGGATGGTTCGCGATGCGCGAAGATGGGATTTAACTCCATCGATTATAAATTATTGAGCAACTACCCTTTGCCAGCCATTCAATCATTCTACCTGGAAACTAACGAAGACGCACCGTTTTGTAAGGATTAGCGGTCAATTATTATTATTATCGAATAACATACCCAGACTAGGCTTATATGCATTATATTTTATGGGCGCGCAAACAATCAAATAGTTTCGCCACATTATTTAATCTGGATTAATGTATTATCTACTGTATACCGTACTTTCCAAAATAAATAACATCTAGAAATACTGTATCACAATACAATGTACAGTCTTTTAGAACATTAAAAAGTAAAAATCTCGCCTGAACTCATATTGCTTCAGAATTACTTCATTATCATAGTAATGATACGGTAATAACAACTGATTAAAAAAAAAATCACCAAAGCAATATTTTTGGTTTCGCCTCCCAATATTTTCTACGGAAAATCGCTTTTGCTTTGCTTTGATTTTTTTTTTTGTGATGGACGACGTATTTAAGACTCAAAGCGAGGTCTAGAAGTGTACCGGTATTTGCGTGTAGTCTAGAATTGCTTCCGCTCCTTCACTTTCCGCACGCTGTTTATGCGTATTATAAATAAACAAATGCGAAGAGAGGGGGGAGGGAGAGAATGCTAAGTAGATTAAATTACATTTATTTACATTTTCTCAAAAAAATAAATAAGCGAAATTTCCAAAATAGGGCGCGACGCATGCGCCTGATCGAGATTAATCCGAAAGAGAAGATTGTTACCCTGACAACGCCGAGAAGATTTCAAAAGGGTTTCGTATTGTCATTTAATTCCTATCCTATCTTCTGTTTATTAGTCACTAATAAAATATATCGATACAGATAGAATTATTATATTCGAGATGAATTCGAAGCGGAACGCGACGGTTCGCCGCAATTACCACGCAAAATAATGCAATTTTCACCCTTATTAAACGTAGAAAACGCTTATATTACATAATTACGGATTAGATTTAAACCGGTCTTCATTTCAACAAAATAAAATCTATCTCATTTTCAAATAAATTTGTAGTCAAATTTTACTCCATCTTGAAAAGTATCTTTTATTATTTTTTTTTTTTAGCCGAATTTGACACATAGTTTTCAAAATATTTTAAAGCTACTGTATCTGCCGCCAGCATAAGATTGCAAATTTCTTAATCGATTTAATGAGTGTTTTTTTTTTTAAAAAACGGTAGTTAATTTTTTATTATCTTGTTTAATGTCGATTATTATGCTATTATTAATGGGAGGTAAGAATACTCTGGCGTAAACCTGAATAACAAATCAAAATACCGTAGAATTCGGTTATAACGATTAACGGTTGACGCTATAACCGAAATTAACGTCATTTATTGTTACAATACCGGTCACAGAGTTTGTATAATAATAATTTATTATGATTGCCACGTAGCGAGAAAAAAAGGACGTTACATCAGAGCTGATGTTCAATTCATGAACGTTATAGCCAAGTTCTAATGTACCGTAATTTTCCTCAATTTTAACCTATTTTAAATTCAAAATTAATAATATTAAGTTATTCCATTTTTACTCCCATTCTGACATTCTAGTACCGGTAATTTTTAATAATTATTTTCAAACTTTTCTTAATTTTAGGTTATTTTTCATTCAATATTCGCTCAATTTCAAACAAAAAAAATTTTTTTTTTTATATTCTAAAAAAATGTAATTCAATTTTAAAACTATTTTTTTTTATTTACTTTTCGTTTTTTTTTTTTTTTTTCTGAGAACCGTTAGTTATCATTTTCCCAACTCATACACACACACACCACTGCTATCACTATTACAAGGGCGCCTCTTCGGATGAGGTTCGATTTCCAATGGAAAACGCGCCCGTGAACGAACAATAAAATCGATAACGAACGATGAGATAATAAAATTCCCCCTCCCCCCCCCCCCCCTCTCGAATAAATAATAAAGCGTGAATAATCGTCGTTATCAAAATTATTATTATTATATAATAATTCCGAGTCAAAAGCTGCGAGATTGACGTAACGACTGAATGGGAAACGTGAGCCCGAAACTGCCTAAAAATAGCCCAAACGCGGTGTGTCACGAGCCGCCGCTGACGTCACTCCACATTTTATTTAGGTTACCTATATACTCAATCTATTTTTAATTCAATTAAAAAAAAAAAAAAAAAAAAGAAATGTCTTCCACAACAACTGTGGGTAGATTTACAACCGATGACGTAAGAATAACAACCAAGTTCAAAAACAAAACATTAGAAACAACAATAGCTCCGCGTGAAATGTTATTCCACAAATTAATTAGGGTGGAAAATAAAAATTTACGAAAAAGAATAGCAAATATTGATTTAAATTATTATTAAAATTTAACTTACTTGGCCAGCCGTGTCGCACAGTTGGAAACAGATCGGCCGATTGTCCACCGTCACTCGCACTGCAAACAAATCAAAAATTAATTAAACAATGAATTATTAAAAAATATATTACTGTAAGGAAATTGCGGTTAAAGGTTTTTTTTTTTTTTTGCTCGTTCTTATGCCTAACTCCCATTTCTTATGTCGTCATAAAGGTATGGAGAAAAAAAAAATTGTGTTTGCATTTTTTAATAACAATTCTTACTTCTGACGTCATTACCGCTTTAAGAATGGTTAATTAACTTTTTTAACTGTTTATAATAAACATAAAAATTCAAATCCTGACGTCATAAGAAGTGGAGGTAAGCATAAGAAAAAAGCAAAAAAAAAAAAAAAAGCTTCAGCGCAGATTTTCTATTGATTTTGACGTCATAGAAACCGCTTTCTATTGAGAGTCCAAACAATTATTATATAATAGGGCCCACAATATTTTTTCGTTATTGACGATTTCATAGTAGGCTATTAGGTGTCCCTTTTTCACCCCGATTGCGCAATGAGTTTAGTTCCTAAACCCAATGTCTCCATTTGATTTAAGTACGATTGAACCGCACATTAAAAAAAAAAATACTTTACAAGGTGCCGGCTGGTACAAACGCTAATTAAAAGAAAAACAAAAAAAAACCCCCCAACATCGTTAAATAGAATCAATCTCATAATAGACTCATTTAATGAGTGTCAGTTCACTTTTAATGTCTTATAATTTTAATGTGCGATTATTACGCTATCAATGAATGCGAGGATTATTAAAAAATCATTAAAGAAATTTAATTAACATTTTTTCATGCGTATGTCAAAATTAATGAAATTACGTAACATTAAATTTTTAATTAAACGTAACGAGTCTAAAATGAAACATCTTAATAGGGAATTTACCCGTTCACGAATTCTCAATGTAAAAATTACTAATTAAGTTATCCTGTTTCCATATTAATCACTACCGGTATACTGCTACACTTTTTGCTTATATTTTATTACGCGAAAATTGACTTTTGACAGATAATTATGTAAACAAAAATCTTAAATTTAGAATATCATTTTTAGATTAAGCTTATTATTATTGATTAATAAGCGTTTGTAAACTCATCAATAATAATAATAATATGCGCCAGTGTCTTCATTTAACAGAAACTTATTTTTACACTCATTAACAATGTTAATTAACCTGCGCGCACGTGTTCTATCTAAAAATGGGTTGGCGTAAAACTATGTTAATCACCATAAACGATAATTATTATTACAAAACTGTAATTTAAAAAAAAAAAATTAAATTAAATGTGTAAATGTGAGAGAATGTGTTATTGTAGGTTGCTCAATGGCCACCTGATTGTTGTTCTCCTTCTTCCCCCCATTCACCCCTCCCTCAGTCACCCCTCCTCACTACCCCTCTCGGACTTATTAACATTCGGACCGCGTTTTACCTTCACAAGGCCAACACGCGTTTGGCATACAAAGAAATAAAATAATAATAAAACAGTCGACACATAATTTACGGCGTTTCATTTCGTGTTTTAATTATTAAAATAACCCACTCACTCGCAAAATTCCACTAACCACGGAAATACATGTACTGAAAGTGCTAATTGCGAATTAAAAAAAAAAAAAAACAATTATAGATTTTTTAAAAAAAAAATTAATTCAATTATAGAAAAACTCATTAAACAAATTAGTTATTAAAATTTAATTTAAAATTATAATTTTTGAAAGAATTGACTCAGCAAAACGTGTACCATAAAAGTAGATACAGTAGTATTGTATTATGCGTTTCCATATTCATCGATTTCATTATAACGAACAAATTTGAATTTTTTTTATCCGAAAAAAAAAAATAATAATAATAATTTTTGAAATTTCATATCATGACGAAAGTTAAAAAATTTCAGAATTTTATTATACATGTACATTTTAATACAGTAATATTTGTACATGTAGTTGTGGTATTTGAAATGAAGCTTTGTTTCGAAACAAAAACGGCTTTTTCAACGCTTGAAATAGTCTATGTTGGCAGGTGAATATTATTAAATTTAAAGTACGTGTACACGTGATGACGACTGACTCTTAGCAACTTTTACCTCTCCTGCAGCCGAACGTCATCGTTGTCAGCCGTACGGCAGTTTGTTTCCTAATTGCGAGCTGTGTGTGTCGGCGAAATAACAGGGTCAAGGTGTTGACCAAATCAACATCAAAGGCTCGGCTCATTTTCATACAGTATACCGGTACACCGTCAAAATGATGTAATCGAGGAAAAGTGTTAAGGTCGTCCAAAGCGGTTAATCCGGAAGGACGTTTTTATCGCCGATTACCCCGCATCCACGCGCCAGCGATAACATTTTATTTTTAAAATTCCGCTAATTAGCATGTTTTTTTAAAAAAAATTCTTTATGGTTTTTATGAGTTGAATGGCTTATTTTTGCGTTTCTTTTTACTCCTAGCTTTTACCATAGTAACTATGCTTTTACTGACCGTCTCCGCGAGTTAAATGACTTGATTCTGGTTTTTATGAGGTTTATTAATTTTGTGTTTGTTTTTTCTTCGATCATCTTTCACGAATTAAAGTCTTTTTTTCCAGCTTTTATAATTATTATCATTATGTAATGACTGGTTCTTGTGCTTGATAATTAGACTTTCCTGATAATAACTTCTTTTTTTTTTAGCGAATAATTAATAATAACATAGCAAGTGATAATAATAATTTAAGAGTATTACATGTACATATTACGTCTAAGGTTGCATTTTTTTTTAAATGAAGACTATTAATTTGGCGCATAGTAACTACTGTACAGTGGAACTCCAATATTCGTCATTAATCCGTTCCAGAAGAGAGGACGAATATTGGAACGGACGAATATTGGATC